>VZTA01022319.1:14129-25367 GCA_013398855.1 Mohoua ochrocephala
GCACCCCTCACCATTCCAGCCCCGCACCCCTCACCATTCCAGCCCCGCACCCCTCACCATTCCAGCCCCACACTCACCATTCCAGCCCCACACCCCTCACCATTCCAGCCCCGCACCCCTCACCATTCCACCCCCACACTCCAGCCCTACACCTGCAGTTTCTTCCCCAGGGGAGCAGACCCCTGTGCCACGGCCCACGGAGGGTGGGCTCAGGGCGGGGACCCCCGTCCCCCACACTCACTGCGCTCCCTGGAAGTCTGGCCCTGGGGTCAGCTCCAGGTCCTGGCTCTGCGGCACGAAGGAGCTCTGGAGCCGGACGGTGACGGGATGTGTGGAGCCATCCAAGCGCCGGATGGTGACGCTGAAGGCCATCAGGTGGACCAGGGAGTGGTGGGCGTAGAGCTGGTGGGTGGCCGTGTAGCCAGGGCACTGAATCGTGTGGCTGAAGGTCCCTGTAAGCACAGCCAGAGCCGCCGGCCTTTGGAAACACCCTTTGGATTCCCACCTCTGCTGGTTCCTACTGGCCGAGGAATTGCTTTTCCCAGGTCCAGAGCCAGTTGTGCACTGGGCAACACCGCTGACACCGAGCCTGGCCGAGCTGCTGAGGGATGGTCTGTGCCATTTTATCAGGCTCCGTGATTAGACAGTGTCTGCCGAGCCTGGCCCCGGCAGGCATTGAACTACAGCCTGAAAATCGCTTATTCCCACACACAAAAGGGGAATTTTCCGCTCGTTCCCGAGGAACAGCACCCCGAGGCGAAGGGAGAATGAGAGGGAAGACGTGACTGAGCGGAAGAGGCAGCAGAAGCAGCGAGAACAGAGAGAAGGGAACCCCTGGCCGAGCCCGAGGGGGAGGTGGCGGCTCCCTGCTCACCTGTCCAGGTGTTGAGGGTGAAGCTCTCGGCCGGGCTGCGGGCGCCGGGCGCTGCCATGCGCAGCCCCAGGGGGCTGGGGACATCGGCGCGGTGCGTGTCCCCCGCGGCCCCGCTGTACACGCCGGCGGCGTGCAGGATGTCCCGGAACGCGCGGGTGCCCAGGAAGGCGTTGGTCACCGTGGGCAGCAGCCGCGGGTCCCCGGGCAGGGCCGTGGCCCTGAACACGCCGGGCTCGCCCTCGCCATCGGCCATCGCCGCCGGCCCCGCCTGCGAAGGACGAGGGCTGAGGGGACAAAGCGCTGCCCTGTCACCCCCCGCCTGCCACCAGCGGTCTCTGCCTCCTTTAGTGTCCCCTCTGGTCACCTCCAGCGGTGTTCGCCCATCCCAGCTTCCTCCCAGCCCCGGGGTGGATGCCCTCCGCTCCTTCGCCCCATCGCCAGCTGTCCCAAACCCCGACAGGCTTCATCACTTCTCAGCTTCCCCCCTCTTCCTCTTCTGCTGCCGTGATGGGACTGCACCAGTTTCTCCCAACCACCTTCCCCACCCGGCCTCCTCTTCCTCCCAGCGCCGTTCCGTGACACTTCGGAAAGCTCCCGGCACTTTCCCCTCTCCCAGCTCACCGCACCCCCTCTGGTTCCCCCCTCGCTCCCGCATCTCCAGCTCGGCTTCCCGGGGCAGGGCAGGACCTTTCCATGGCACGGGGTTGTACAGAAAGCTGCATGCACGTGTGGTGTGCAAACACAAATATAATCCCAGGCTGGAGATACCCACAGGCACAGACACGCACAAGCGGCCCCCGACAAAAGGGAGCTGCGGCTGGCTCCGGGAAAATCACAGCAATGATGAAATGAGGCTGTGAGAGACTCCGAGCGGAGCTGGCAATCCAGCCGGGGTGACACAGGGGGCAAGGAGGGTGCCCGGCCCCCAAATCCCTCCCTGGCAGCAGCCGGATTGCAGGCACGCTCAGGCTCAGCTCGGTTTCCTCACTGAGGCTGAACCGTGAGGGAAATCCTGCCTTCGGGAAAGCGAAAAACCCCGAGCCGGCCCAAGCCCCAGGGTGCGGAAGGGAGGAGGTGGGTCTTGCCTTCGGTCCCGAGGCCGGGCTGAGCCTGTGCAGGCGGAGAGAGGTTGCTCCAGGGAAGGACGGAAGTTGTCCGGCCGAGAAAGAAGGAAGGAAATCGCTTTTTTCCCTCCTTTCCTTAAAAAGAAATAGTCGGGAAAACGATCCTGGGCGCGCAGGTGTTTGTCCAGCTGAGCTCAGTGCCCGCGGAGGGAGCGCGGCGGTCCCGGGGCCGCCTCCGGGGAAGGAGGAACTGAAAGAGGAAAAACCAAATCGGGTGATTTATGGTCCCAAAGCCGCTGGCAGAGAGCCGGGTTAGCGGCACACCCCGCTGACCTCCCGTGTCCCCAGCCACGCTCTGACCTTTCCCCTCGCCTGTTTCCAGGGAGGAAAAAAAAATCCCATCTGGACTTTGGCTTTGGCACGCTTTCCCAAGCCCCTTCCAGCCGGTCCCGTCCTGCCGGGTCGGGCATGCAGGGATGGAGCTGCAGCCGGGCTCTCCAGCGGCCCCGGCGCTCACAGGGATTATTTTATTGCCCGATCCGGCACTTACGGGATTGGCACAACACATCTGTCCTCCGCCCTAAATCCACGGCGAAGCCCCCGCGGAGCCGGGCTGGGTCAGTGCTGCAGCTGCCAGCGCCCCGGGGCTGCCCTGGGGACACCCTGGGGACACCCTGGGGACACCCTGGGGACACCCTGGCGGAGGGCAGAGCCCCAGCAGGAACACTTGCTCTGCTCCTTTGGCCTTCCAGGGTCTAATCCCAGCCGTGCCCCAGCAGGATTCATTCCCCCTTCGGTTTGTTCCTCACAACCAGCCGGCTGAGTCCGGGGCAGGGGCAGGAATATCCATGCCCTGGGGAGCGGCTGGGCATCCACAGGGGCAGGGGATCCCTCTCCAGCAGCCACCGGCACACAGGGATGAGTGGTCCCTTCCCCAGCCCATCCCAGTGGCATGCACCCCACTGCCTCCCCTTGATCAGAGGAATTTGGAAACAGCCTTTCCCACCTTTCTCACTCCATGGTGTGTTGAGCGTTATAAAGTTTATAAAAGCCCACGAAGGAGGAGGTCTAAGGAGAGAGTTCTGCTCCAAAGGAAGAGTTTTGCTCCGAGGGAAAAGGCCCCTCCGAGAGGAGGTCTCTGCTCTCCAGCAGAGCGTCTCAGTGTCCCCCCCTGTGCTGGCTGGGGACAGTTCTTGGTCTCAGTGCTGAGGGGGAAAAAAATCCCAGAACAATTAAGAGAAGAAAAATCAGGCAGAGAGCAATTTGGGAAAAGCTCGCCACGTTCAGGCCGTCCCTCGCCGCGGCCCTGGAGGGGTGGCAGGGGCGTGGTGGTGGCAGCGGTGACAGTGACGAGCCGGGGCAGCTGCAGAGCGAGGAGCAGCGGGATCGCCCTGACCGCGCCATGAGGGGTTTCCAGAGGGGCTCCCAGCTCCTGGCGGCTGCGCTCCGGATCGCCCGGGTCCCCCGGGCACAGCTCCGCTCCCACCCCCCCGAGCACCCGCTCTCCGCCGGCGTGAGTATCCCGGGGGGGCCGAAAGAGTGGGAACAGCCCGGCTGGGGGGGGGTCCAACCCCTCTGTGTCAGGGCCAAATTGTTTTGGAAGAGGGGTGGAAGCAAAAGGGGAGGGGGAGGAAGAGGAGGAATGTGCCCTCGGGCCCCAGCCCACGCCCCCACGGTGTCCGTGCCCTGCTCCCCACCTCTGGCTCCTGCTGCCCCCTTTGGTTTTGTCCTTTCAGCCCCTTTCTTAACCTTTGGGGTGTGGGGGTCCCCTGCAGCCCAGGGAGAGGGGCAGCAGTGACACTTGGGGACAGAGCCAGACCCTGTCCCCCTGTCCTGGGACAGTCACCCCAAAGGGGTGTCCCCACGGGCAAGGACAGGGGCTGCTGTCACCGCAGAGCCCAAAGTCCCTCTGACACTCCCCCTGTGGGGACAGTCCCCCCCAAACCCGCCCCTCCCGGGCTGGGTGAAACATGCTGGGAAAAAGGAGTTTCCCACCAAAATCCTGCCTGGTTTTCCCCCCACTCCCTTTTTTGGGGGGGGGTTTCCCTCTGCTGCCTTTCCAAGGTCTGCAACAAAGGAGCTGCAGGAGCCTGGAGAGGCTTTTCCCAGGTGAATAAATCCCAGAAAGGTGCCAGCATGGGGGGTGGTTAGCACTGTCCCGGTTGCCCCAGGGAAGCGAGGGGCTGCCTCTGGCTGCAATTCCCATCCCAAAGTCATCTGAAAGTCAGGAACGCCGCAGGCCCCGGCCACAGCCCCAAGGTCACGCAGTGCTCCGGCGTCCCAGAGAAACAACAAACCCGGAGAGGGAGCACCAGAGAGAGCACCGGCTCCATCCGCCGCCAGCGGGAACAGCTCCGCTCCCCAGGCCTCCCCTCAGAGCCCCGGGCGGCTCCGCAGGGCCGGGAAGGGCACGGGAAGAGGGAGCTGGGGCGGTGGCAGCGGCGTGGCCATCCCGGGAGCCCCGCGGGTGGCTGAGGCACAGCCATCCCGCTGAGCCCCGCTCCTCATCCCCCTCAGCAGCAGGCCATCGCCCCCGGGAGCCCCGCTCCTCATCCCCCTCAGGAGCAGGCCATCGTCCCCGGGAGCCCCGCGGGTGTGTGGCCATCCCGCTGAGCCCCTCTCCTCGTGTCCCCCTCAGGAGCAGGCCATCGCCCCCGGGAGCCCCGCGGGTGGCTGAGGCACAGCCATCCCACTCCTCATCCCCCTCAGGAGCAGGCCATCGCCCCCGGGAGCCCCGCGGGTGGCTGAGGCACAGCCATCCCACTCCTCATCCCCCTCAGGAGCAGGCCATCGCCCCCGGGAGCCCCGCGGGTGTGTGGCTGAGGTACAGCCATCCCACTCCTCATCCCCCTCAGGAGCAGGCCATCGCCCCCGGGAGCCCCGCGGGTGTGTGGCTGAGGTACAGCCATCCCGCTGAGCCCCGCTCTTCGTGTCCCCCCCAGGAGCAGGCCATCGCCCCCGGGAGCCCCGCGGGTGTGTGGCCATCCCGCTGAGCCCCGCTCCTCATCCCCCCCTCAGGAGCAGGCCATCGCCCCCGGGAGCCCCGCGGGTGGCTGAGGCACAGCCATCCCACTCCTCATCCCCCTCAGGAGCAGGCCATCGCCCCCGGGAGCCCCGCGGGTGTGTGGCCGTCCCGCTGAGCCCCGCTCCTGGTGTCCCCCTCAGGCGCAGGCCATCGCCCTCGGCGCCATGTTCACCTCCTTCCTGCTGCCCACGGCCTGGGTGCTGGCCCACATCCACAGCTACAGGAGCAGGCCGGAGTGAGGGGCGGCCGGAGCCGCCCGCTCCCTGCTGAAGGAATCCTGAGGGAAGAGGCCTCGGCGCGGACCCTTGCCGGGATGGAACCCGCTCATTAAAACCCACGTTTGGTTCCAACAACGGCTCCTTGGGTTTGCTCCGTGCACGGGAGGGGAATGATCCAGATTCCGGCCCTCCAAGGCTGGCAGCGGGCTCCAGCGGGAAGGCACATTCCCTCTGGAGCCTCCGCGCTGCCCGCACCCCGTCACCGCTCCCGGCGCAAGCCAGGGACGGAATCCAAGGTAAATTCCTGGTGGGAAAGCACTCCAAAGGCTGAAGTGACATCAAAAGGGTGCCAGGGGCTGGGCGCTGCACACCTGCCTGCTCTCTGCCCAGCAGGAAGGGCCTCTCCACCCACCACATCCCAAATTACCTGCGCCAGGGAAGCGGCCAGCACACGGAAGGTTTGGGTGCTTCCAGGTGTCCTGGGAAAACCTCTGGGGCCGTCGCGGTTCCGCAGGTCTGAGCCTCATTCCCGGGAGCTGCTCAGAGCTCCACAGCCAGGAGAGCGCTCCCACACACGGGAGCTGTGGGAATGCTCCCGGGAGAAGCTGCTACCGCTTCCCACGGCGACATTCCGGGTTTCTGATGCTGATCTCGAGCAGCAGCAGCCCCACAACTCAGTGACTCCAGTGGGGTTTCCTTTATTCCCTACAGAGTGGTGACAGCCCTGGGAGTGAGGGTGGGATCTGACATGGCTCTGGGATGGAGACTGTTACTCCCTAAAAGCCTCCTCCCGTCCCCAGCTGTGGAGTAAAGGGAACATTTTCCTGATCAGAACGCTCACCTCTTCCATGTGCTCTCCTGAAGTGGCAGCGGGAGCAAGCCTTGGAGGGCAGGATGGAGCTGGAATGGGGAAAGTCAAACCCAGTGGCGGGGCAGGGAAGAGGTGGGGACTGGGCACTGAACAACCCCTGTCCAGGAGGGAATCTCAGCCAGAAGGGCCCGGGGAGCAGCAGCAGCAGGAGGAGGGTGAGCGGGTACAGCCTCCAGCAATCCCATTTTGTCCCGTTTCCCGAGGTTTGTCTCCCTTGTGTGAGGCATCTCTGGGCCCGCCCCACTCTGGCATCAGCCACGCACTCCCTTCTTTCTCCTGCTGGATTCACACCCTCAGGCAAGGCAGGAAAAGGGGGAAAAGCACCGAAATTCCAGTGGTGCCGTTTGTTCATGGCACCAGAGAACCAAAGTGGTGAGGAAAGCCCCTGAACCCCAGCGGTGGCAAGGTCCAAACGCGTTCCTAAAAGGATCCTAAAGGGATCGGCAGCTCGGCTGCCAGGGATGGAGACGACACAGAATTCCCAAAAAGGGAAGGCAGAGACGTTTATTCCGGCAATGCCACTGCACCTCACCTGAGCACAAAGCCTTGGTGAAAGACAACCACCCCCTCGAGTGTATGGACGCACCCACTAACCAGGAATCCCGGGAAAACCCTTGGATGGAGCCAATGCTCCCTCTGCTGCAGATGAGGAGGGGCTGAGGGAAAGGGGGGGCCAGGGGAGGAAGAGGATTTGGGGGAGAGGATTTGGGGAATGCTGCCTCAGGCTGCTGCAGGGGCAGGGGGAGAGGGCAGCGGGACAGGCTGTGCCCCCTAAGGCCAAGACCCCTCGGATCCTGCACCAGGATCCCACCCTCCTGCAGCAGCTGGAGGCAGGAGGGACCGGGAGTGATCCATCCCCCCCCAGGACGGAGCTCTGGGATCAGGGATCAGAGCCACTCGTGCCAGCAGAGGGAAAGCTTGGCTCGAGCACCAAAGGGTCACACGGCAAAAGGCCACGTCCTCGCCCTCCTGCTCGCCGCATCCCGGGCCGCTCCCGCTCTGCCCACCCACCCCTCCATGGATTCAGTGCAGCCAGGATTCGGGTCTGAGCGCTGCCGGCCCCGGGAGCAGCAGGAACCGCTCTCTCCTCTATGTCAGGATGTCGTGGGCTTGGTGCTCCACCAGCATCTCCATGCTCCGCACGTCCGTGCACCAGAACTCCAGGCGATCCTTCATCCCCTTGATCTGCAAGGCAAGGCCAGGGGGACGGAGCGCCTCAGCTCCTGGGAATGCCCACAGGCTCCCTCTCACCCCTGAGAGCCCAAACCGCTCCTCAGAGCCCCACCAAGGGGGATGCCCCATCCCTGGGAGTGTCCCAGGCCAGGCTGGACGGGGCTTGGAGCAGCCTGGGACAGTGGGAGGTGTCCCTGCCCAGGGCAGGGGGTGGCACTGGAGGGGCTTTAAGGTCCCTCCCAACCCAAACCATCCTGGGATTCTGGGATTACATCAGCAAGGGTCAAACTGAAATGCACCAAAGGAATCCTTTGCAGCTGGAATTCCAGGCGCTCAGTTTTGGGTTTAAAGGTAAAGACACCCTGCACGGTGTCCTTAAACGTTCCAAGGATGAACCTGAGGAGCTCAACAGCTCCATTATCATCCTGGACTTCCCTCTTCCCAAGAGGAATGCGCCTCCCACACCCCCGAAACTCCCAGAGATCGTTTCATGCATTTAGGAACGAGGCCTGGATCCCTCTGGAAAACACAGCCACGGCTTCAGTGTTCCGTGGTGTGGCTTTCACAGGGGACGTGCCACCCCTGTCCTGCCCCACCTCCTGGCAGGCTCCTGGGTGAAACACCCCGGGGCAAAGCCGAGCCCCCAAGGAAGCTCCTTCCCAAGCCGTGACCCTTCCCAGCTCCGGTGTCACCCCTGGTGTCACCCCCGGTGCTCTCGCCCCCGGGCCCAGCAGGAGCTGGTGGCCGTTACCTGCTGCAGGTCCAGCACCCGCGGCTGCACCCACGTCATGTGCACCCTCTTGTCCACCTCGTCGATGCTGCCCTTCACCAGCCCCACCGAGAGCGCCTTCATCACCAGCAGCTCCACCTGGGGACACAGGGAATCCCTGGAGATGGCCCCACATCACCATTCCCCCCGGGATGAACAAAACCTGGCATCCTCTCGCCAGATCCCCTGGGAATCCAGGGCAGCAGCTCTCACACCCGGCCCCTTTCAGGTCACAGAACTGCCTCGAGACTCGGCACCTCAACACGGAGGAGTTCTTCTCCCTAAAACTTTTCCCTACAACTGGATTTTTGGGGTTTTTTAGTTCTTTTTTCCCTACAACTAGATTCATTTTCTTGTCTCTGAAATCCCAGGAAGAACAAGGCAGCTGGAAAAAGCCAATTGTTCCCAAGCAGCAGGTGGGAGTTGGACTCTTCTCCCAGGGATCAAGTGATAGGACAAGAGGAAACGGCCTCAAGCTGCACCAGGGGAGATTCAGGTTGAACACCAGGAGGAATTTCCTCATGGAAAAGGTGGTCAGGCAATGGAAGGGGCTGCCCAGGGAGGTTTGGAGTGCCCATCCCTGGAGGTGTCCAAGGAAGGCCTGGATGTGGCACTCGGTGCTCTGGGCACAGGCCGGAATCGATGATCTCGGAGCTTTTTTCCAGCTTTTTTCCCCCAGATTCTGGGATTGTGTGTGGTTGGGGCCCACCCAGGCACTCAGAGAGCCCCAGAACCCGGGCATTCCCAAGGGTGTCTGAGCCCAAACTCACCTCGTTGACGGTGACTTTGGCACTCTTGGCAATCTCCTCGAAGGTGAGCTGGCGGTGGTTGGCCGGGCGGGTGAAAGTCATCTGCATCCAGGGAATAAACCAAGGAAAAACCAACCCCCACAGGGTTTTAGGGACTCCCACAGCTCGCAGAGCTGCCCTCCAGCTGCCCTGCCCGGCCTCACTCTGCGCTGGCAGCTGCGTTTCTCGTGTTTAACCAAAATGAGTGAAACGAGAACGTTTTACACCAGTGTGGGGCGGGGACAACAGAGCCGGGGCCTCCCGGGAAGGGACAGTTTCAGGTTATCCACCAGGGAAAGGACCCTCAGTCCCTGGGAAACAAAGATGTGTGCTCTAAAAGCCTTCTGTTATCCTGGAACGTACTCCAGACACCATCCCTGAGGGATTGCTCTCCTCTCCCTCCTCCACATCCCAGAACGGACACCTCCCTCCATCCCAGGCTGCTCCAAGCCCTGTCCAGCCTGGCCTTGGACACTGCCAGGGATGGGGCAGCCACAGCTTCTCTGGGCACCCTGTGCCAGGGCCTCAGCACCCTCACAGAGAGGAATTCCTTCCCAGTATCCCATCTAACCTTTCCCAATAACCCATTCCCCCCTGTCCTGGCACTCCACCCAAGACCCCCACAGGAACTAGGCACAAGCAGCCCAGCACAAGGTGCTCTCCCTCACAGCACCTGCCCGTGGCTCCATCTACGGGCAAAACCCACAGGGAGCTTCCTGTGTGCAGGAATTCCTGCAGCTGAGCGAGCACACACCCCCAGCACAGCCCGGCTCACCTCCATGAGACACAGCAGCTGGATCTTCTGCAGCAGCAGCGCCTCGTTCGCAGCCAGGTCAGGCTGTGAGGGGGGGAAAAGCACCAAAAGTCAGTTCCCCGTTACATTTTCTCCCCATCCCGGGGGAGAATGTGCAGGAATAAACCCCTGGGAGGGCTCGCTTAGGAGGGAGGAGGCCACCACAGCCCACCCACCAGCTAGGGAATGGGTTCCAGGAAACAACCCAGGTGCCAGTGGACTCACAAATCCACTGCTGCGCCAGTGATTCCTGGTGCAGCCAGTGGGGGTAACATCCAGCATCACTGTTTTCCCTCACAATTCCCAGGACAGGAGGGAAAAGCAGAGTTTTCCACTGGAAGCACTCCAGAGGGAAGCCAAAAGAAAACTAAGGATGCGTATCAAGATGGAATAACCACTCCTATGCCCCCATCAGAGTGCTCCAGAGCCAGGAATGAGGCGAAGGCGATCGAGAGCAGCCCCACAGACTCCCGAGCGTCAGCTGCACACCCCGAGGCTGGGCCCTGAGCAGCTGCAGAGCCCTCACCTGCTGCCCCCAGGCCGACTTGAGGGCCTGGAAGGTCTCCACGTTGCCGCTGTTGAAGGCGAAGAGGGTGTCGATGAGCCACTGCCGGTCGGTGCTGCGCAGGGACTCCAGCACGGGGTGCATCAGCTGCGGGGCACAGGCAGCAGGCCGTGAGCAGGGCAAACACAGCTCCTGCAGCCCCAGGGATCTGGAGGGCTGGGGAGGCACTCACCAGCTCCCCAAAGTTGTAGACGCCTTCTCCCAGCAGCCCGGCCAGCCCCAGGGTGAAGGCTCTCTCCTGCTGCTCTGATACTGGGGAAAAAACAACAAAACAAAGATAATTCGCATGGGAAAAAAGCCCAAACCAAAACCACTATGAATAAAAAAAACCCCTAACCAAAAATCATTTGGATGGAAAAAAACTCCAAAACCACTATGGACCAAAAAAAGGCCCTAACCAAAAATAATTTGGATGAAAAAAAACCCAAACAAAACCACTATGGACCAAAAAAAAAACCCCTAACCAAAAATAATTTGGATGAAAAAAAACCCAAACCAAAACTACTATGGATAAAAAAAAAAAAACCCTAACCAAAAATCATTTGGATGGAAAAAAACCCCAAACCAAAACCACTATGGATAAAAAAAAAACCCCTAACCAAAAATCATTTGGATGAAAGAAGACCCCAACCAAAACCACTATGAATAAAAAAGAAAACCCTAACCAAAAATCATTTGGATGGAAAAAAAGCCCAAACCAAAACCCAAAACCACTATGGACCAAAAGAAAACCCTAACCAAAAATCATTTGGATGAAAAAAAGCCCAAACCAAAACCAAAAACCACTATGGACCAAAAGAAAACCCTAACCAAAAATAATTTGGATGAAACAAAACCCCAAACAAAACCACTATGGACCAAAAGAAAACCCTAACCAAAAATAATTTGGATGGAAAAAAACCCCAAACCAAAACTACTATGGATAAAACAAAAAGAGACCCTAACCAAAAATAATTTGGATGGAAAAAAACCCCAAACCAAAACTACTATGGATAAAACAAAAAGAGACCCTAACCAAAAATAATTTGGATGGAAAAAAACCCCAAACCAAAACTACTATGGATAAAACAAAAAGAGACCCTAACCAAAAATAATTTG
>VZTA01022320.1:0-10270 GCA_013398855.1 Mohoua ochrocephala
AATAAGCCTAAACCCGCGACAATTACACATATTGTTAGCACAAAGCAATGACTAATGGAGAATTCTCTCCATAGCAAAAGAATTGCTGAGAAACTAATGTTTACACAGTGCTCATACAGAGTGGGTTCCCTCCCTCCCTTTTTCTTTTAGTTGAATAAAAACTATCTTTAGTCTTGTCCCTAACTGGGAATGCTCATCATCTGCAGCTGGAAGGCATTAGGTGTGTCCCTGAAGGACATCCTCCAACAGTTCCATCCGAAAGAAATCCAACAGTGCTCCAAAAATTTCTCTAATATGAGCTGAATCAAAATGAGCAGGAACCATTGACAAATTAATTGAAAACCATGTTTCTGTTCCAAACTAAACACCATTGCAAGCTCAACCTGTAAAATAGTTCTAGTTACTTGAATTTAATAAAAGCTGTTTACTTATCAACATGCAAAATAATGGTACATTGACTAAAATATTACAAAAAAGGCATAGAGACCCAAAAATTGTCTGTTCCATGACATTTGATCTAAGAATTCAATTTCTTTGAAAATTTTGATTATTGTTTCTAGACATGTAGACAGTATGGTCTTAACACTGTTCACTGCTGCTAAAGCGATGAACTTCTGAAACCCATTCATATATGCAATGATATCTGGGATGCAATCCAAAATTTCTAACCTAATTATTGTAATTATGATAAAAAAATAAGAAGGAAGATGGAGAAGAGAGAATAATAACCGTGTTCCCCCCCTCCCCTGCCCTAGATTGCTAGTCTTACAGAGGCTGTATCTTTTTAAATCTATGAATTGCAATTAGCACAACTGAGCCCTGACCTCAGGTCTCTACTTCCATATCATCAGCAGTAGCAGGTGAGCAAAAGACATCTATGGTACTACTCCTACACCTAAAGTTATGGATGTACTTTAGTGCTTTGCTGATTTTGACCTAGATGAGGAGCCGGGAGGGAACTTGGTACTTGAGCTGTGTACAATGGTTGTTGAATGTCAGTAAATTCCACCTCACTGATCACCATATTTCAAATAGTCATATTATTTCACCACTTGCTAATTGATATTCACCCTCCAGTGATGGAGAAAAAAGCTAAGGTGCAGTTATGTTGTTGCTACTATTGTCAATTTTTTATCAATTTTGCTAAATTTTTGTCACCATATTTTAGGTGAGTACATTACAATAAATGTTGGTTAGACCAAATGTTTGGCTGATAAACTCTTTTAACTGTTTCCTCCAGCAACGGAATTTTTTTAAAGTTTAGTTAATTGGCTGTAGATTTAAGATGGCCGGCACTCAAACACTTCACTAATAGAGTTGCACGCTTTACTGATCTTAACAGTTGAATGGTATATTTCATTTATGTTCATTTGCATAATTTGCTGATTAAACTACATGTTTAATCTGTTGACCTTTACACTGTACTTATCCTACATTTACAGAGATGTAATCAATGTGCAGATTTTACTGAATGGAGCAGACATCTCAAAGCTTACTTAGCCCTTGGAAAATTCATTTAACGCTATCAGCACACTGTCTCATTGCTGTTTGTTGGTGTTCCTTCTCTTCCTCCCTCAAGTTCACCGGATGGAAAATCAAAATAATCCACACAGATAATAAACAAACAATATCCATATTTACCACAGGCTATATCTAGTCCTGTAGTGAAGGACGCAAAAACACTGAGCCAAAATTGTCAAGTTCGTAAAATCAGCAAAACCAGATCCAAGGAGCAGGAAAACAGATCTGCTGTTCTTACCATTCCATGCTTGTCTGATTCACTTCCGTGAGCACTGTCTTCTGAAATGCTTCCCATAACACTGATAATGAGATATCTTCAGATGATAGGAGTTGAATGAAGCATCCCTTACAACTTATTTGTTCATAAAGAACTACACAGAGTTCACCTGAAAAGCGAGTCCTGGCAGAAAGCCCTACAACAGTGCTCTCTCTATTATTTTGGTCTCCATCTGTCTGGGACAAAAATACAAAAGCAAAGAAGACATTTTTGTCAAGGGCGATATCCAAACCACTCTTTGTGGATCAGTCAGGGAGTGACTTTTCTACAAAATAACTATTTCAACCTCAAAGCACTTTTAAACCTTTTCTCATCTTCTTATAACCAAAGAATGAAGTGTTCGAAAACTTCCGTTCTCTAAACCAATAAAACCATTCCCTCTTTTTTTTTTTTTCTTGGTATTTGTCACTTCTTAAGTGAGGACTCACTTCTTGATGATGAAGGTCAAAATCACTCAGAAAGAAAACACTGAGCATGTGGGAATTACCTAGAGTATTTAAAAAGAACATGATGAACCAGATTCTTGGTGCATCTGAGGGCAATCATCTGGATGCAATTCTGTGCAATATGCTTTCAGATGACTCTGTCTGAGCAGGGAATTTGACCAGATGACTTGCTGTTGTCCCCTCCAACCTTACCCATTCTGTGAGTCTGTAAGGGCAACACGTTATGTTTTAAGCACCTCAGAGCAACTCTGGCTGCACTTGCAACAGATATTCAGGGATTTAGTTGATTTCCTGAAGACTAGATCATGGGGCTGGGTCCAAGACAACCTTGTTGTTTTAGCTTCAGAATGTCATCTGTCAACCTCCTGACCAGTACTATCCTGCATCAAGTCCTAAAATTGACTCTTGTGTGAGAGTCATAAATGCTAGGGAGCTGCCTGAGGCTGGAAAGCCATAGGCTGTCTGCCACTGAGTGTAAGAATTACCCTTTTTGTCAGTTATGGTGGGCATAATGACATTGTTGATGATATTTCTCCCTTTCATCAGTCAATTTGAATCATGGCCTATCACCAACACTGGTGAGAATTTGCTTTTCTGTTCAAGTAGAGAAATACAAGCTAGTGCCTCTTTCAGAGAATGAGGTGGAAATTTGCAGAACAAAACCATGGAAAATTTTTCAATTTGTTCGGTTTGAGAATCCACTTTGGTTTTGAACATCTGTATTCTATCTGAGAATTATGTTGTGTAGGGAGCACTATAAACTGTGAAGGAGATACTGCAAGCCTGTGCGCACACAACAAGCTAGCCTGTGGTGAGCTTTTCGAGAGTTTAGTAAAAGGGAACATGAAGAGCTTTGAGAGAGGAGCATACATTGTATTGGAGAAAACCTCAAGGAATTTATACTGTAGCTGAAGCAGCATGACCAGGGGGAAAAAGAGGTTGCTGATACAAATTCAGTCCCAGATGGGCAGCCCAAGGCTGGCCCAGTCAGTAGCAATCTGGATACCTGAGGGCTGTTAGCAAAAAAACACAGTATAACAGAAACAACTGGAATTAAAGCTGAAGAAACAGAATAAGAGATGGTCAAAAAAAAGTATCTGTGAGTTGCTGAAATGGAGACCCAGAGGCAGTCAAAACTGATGAAAGTGGAAAATGTGCTTGAACTGCTATGCAAGCAAGGCAGTGAACAAGATCCCAAGAGCCTCCACCACCTGCAGTCTCCATCTTTGGTAAATTGCATCTGTAGAATAACTAGCGGTTATATTATTGCATCTGTAGAATAGCACATGCAGAATAACTTTCATATCTAAATAGTTTTTATGCCTACTGATAATCTGTACAGCTGGCATAAGGCAGCAAAATTCTGTAAAGTATCCCTTTAACTGTCCAAGCAAGTAAGACAAAGGCTATCTTTTCTCAGCACCCTCTTTCCACATGAACTTTTTACAGTACAAGCTGCATAGAAAAAACATTATTTAGCAAGTTCAGTATCACTGTGGTATTTTACCACCAGCAATTATGGGACTTGCCAAAGCACAAGGGAAGGAGTTTTAGGAAAATATCTATGAATTATATACTTTGTTGTGATAAAAGCAAGGGATCCTTGGTCAATGATGCATTGCTGCTTTTTTTTGCCTCTTAGGGAGTGTTGCACTGTGACAAAAAATGAGAGAAGTTTAAGAGACTCACAAAGATTGAATAAATAAATACAAAGCCTGTCTTACCCATAAGTATTCTTACCCATAAGCGTTTAGAAACTACTTTTCAGCAACAGAAAACACAAAGAAGAAATAGAAACTTCACTACGCATGAAGAAAGAGAAGAAAACTGAAACTAATCAGACATGAGCTTAGCTTTCATCTCCAAACTCATATAATACTCAGTTTTCGTGTGGATCAGCAAAGCTTCTGCACCCGTAACATCCTATGTTGGTAAAGAGTGAATCTGAATCTCAGATTCTCCAGGGAAATGCACAACAGAAACGACAGTAAATTATAAGTATGCTTAAGGTGAAGAGCGACAGATACTTCTTATCAAAGGAGACATAATCCCAGGTCAAATAGTAAGAGTGGCTGTGAAATAAATAGAAATGTCAGTACTAAGATATCAGGAAGGTAGGAAATGCCTCTTCAAAGAAAACTGACTGTGATCTATGTGGTGTGGTAAATTATAGTGATAATTGTGTGAATTTCATAAGCTGCAGTGACAGAAATATTCGGTTAAAACCTTGGCATTAGGATAAAGAGGAGCGAAGTTTGGGAAGAAATTAGGAAAGAAACAAAAAGTTTATGACCTTCATACATTCAGTGAAACAGTAAAAAAAGGATCATATAATAAGTGACTGCACCTGATGAATTCCACTTCATAAAATTATTCTTATTAATCTATTTCATAATTTTTGCATAAAGTATCTTAAAGAAACTCCTCTCTGAAAACAGGAGTCTATAGGGAAACACCCACATGACAGAAGATGTGTTGCCGGTGGTGATCCACAGATTGTATGTGCTAAGTACCGAGCCGAGCTAAAGCACACCTACCTTCCACAGGTTCTCTTGGGCTATAGAAAAGCTATGATTAGTTTAAGAAACATTTTTGCTAGTCCAATTGGCAGAGTGAAATAAAGGACTGTGGTAGACTGTGATATATTTTGGAAGAAGAAAAGGACGTAGAGATTTGTTTATTTTCATTAAGGATCAGTTCTCCGGAGCTGAAGTGAGTATACACAATCCATTCTTAAGTGTGACCAAAGCAGAGAAATATCCATGCCTCTGGTTCCCTTTTCTATCTTTATATACGTCTCTCATATAACATTTACGCTGATGTAGTCTGAGGGTGGATTGCAAAAACATACAGCAAACTGTAAATATGTATTCAATTTTAAGGTGTGGTAATTCTTAAAATAGAAACCTGTAGATGACTGATGTAGTTCACAGCAACCCAATGTTGTAGAATTCCTAAACAGAAGACAGAAATTTTTTCATTATTGGAATCTTTAAGAGACACCATTAATATACCTTAGATACATTAAATAAATCTGTAAGTCTTGTAAATTCTATGCTTAGGATAGACCAGAAGGTCTTTTGGTAGCCTGAATTACCTGCAAAATACTTAGTAAAGTGCAGCACACTGAACAGCCTGCCTGAATTCATATGGGTCCCAACATATTTATGACAAACTGATGCCTTGTTTTTGTATTTTCATTATAACTAAGCAAATTTGCTTGACTTACCTTCAAATTCTGGTACAGTATTGCCTATTATGAAGAAAAAAAAACAAAAAAAATAGATTTTTAGATTTGTTGGGGCTTTTTTTCAGTTTGTTTACTCAAACTGGTTATCAAAATACTGTAATCACTTTAATTAACATAAAACATAGTGTGACTACCAATTTTATTGAAAATCGAGAATCCAACTGGATCACCAAAGCATGCAGCTGGATCCATAAAATATCTAATTGGAACATCAAAGTACGCACTGCAACACATAGGCAGTATTTGTACATTTTGAGGCATTAAAATCTGCAGCTGAATCAATAAAATATTGTTTATCAGAAGGGAATAAAAAACCCAAACAGTGAAAACGTGCAAGTGAATCATGAAGATGTTAAATGTGAACAGTAAAAAAGATCAGATATTACGTAAACACTTTAAGTACTATAGTGTAAGTTGAGTAAAAAATACATGAAACCAAAACTAACAACATTTGCAAAACCGTCCTTCAGAACACTGTGCCAAGCAAAAAAAGGTCTACCAGGATTTTAGCTTTGAGTAGCATTTCTTTGCTGAATATTTACAAAGTGTGGCTGCAATGATGCTTTTTGGATACTGCTAGCAAAATACATAGCCAGGAGACAACAAAAAGGATGATTTTTTTGATGGAACCTTCATGGTTTCCCTGTGTTATTCTTGTTTTTCACGGCATAGCTCCCCTTGCCTTGGCAGCCCAAGAGAACAGTCATTATTTAGCATTATTTAGACTATGCCTGAGTTATCTTCCTAGTGGACATTGCTGTTGATTTTCATCAATACATTATTTCTCTTCATAATTTCACAATCCAGGGTCTGAATCTATGTCTGAAATTTATGTAAGTCATATGTAAGTCAGTCCAGCTCCACTGAACTCATGATTTACACTAGCAAAGTATTTATGTCAACTCTGCGTCTGATCTTCCCAATGTAAGCCTGAGACATTTTTATGAAGTTTCACTTCCTGCATCAATTTGCATCAGATAAGGGGCAGATGTGCCAGAGTGCTCCAACTGCTGTGCAGTGATGTAAAGCAGTTACAAACCCAGCTTCCTGTGCCAAGTTCGTAGCTACTTTGGCATGCTGGAAGAGTGCAGAGCAAGAAGACTGTATCCATGAATGTAAACTTGTGCCTCCTGCAGCTATGTCATTTGATTTAAAGTTGATTACCCATTCACGCCTTCAAATTTGCTATGTATAGTATGATTTCCTTCTTTTTTGCCCACAAATCCTTTTTTTTTTTCTTAATATGCACAATGAATACAAAGATTTCTTTAGGTTATAGAAAAAGAGCAATCATACAGACTTTGCAGATTATACTTGTGTAAGAATAACTCTGGGAATGACTACATGAAAAGAATAACTCCATTAAAGTCAATGGATTACAGCAATGAAACCATAATACAGTTACAGAACAGGTACATAAACATCACTAGGGAAATAAAAACATCTTTCCACAAAACAGGAAGTGCACAGAGTAAACAGAAAGATACTGACTCTTTTGGAAGTAGATATACTGTAAATTAGTTGTATCTATATGGTGAACAAGACTGTATATTCTAAAGTGTTTTGAACTGCTTCTTAGATGTAGGCGACCAGAAAAATATAAGCTATATAAAACAACCTTTAGATTAATTGAAACAGCAAATTTTTGACAGCATGCTCTCTGTCTTAAAAAATTAACAGCTTTTGTCAGCATTTGTGAAATCCACAAGCTCTGCATAGTGACATTCTTGACTTTTAAGATTTTTTTACTTTATTTTACATAAAAAAATTTAAGAATTTTATGATCAGGAAATATCAAAGTGTTATTTCGCCACATTTTCAGAGAGAAACTTGTTGAAAAGAAAGTTAAGTGGTGGTATTATTATTTTTAAGTAATTTACATAAGAAACAGGCAGGCTTGGGTATCTATTTTAGAAATGTACTTTAGGACGAAATAAAACATACCTTAAAAAAAAGCTATTACTCTTGCCACTCTAAGAGAATTAAAGTGGCAAGCCCATACGAAGCCACCCATTAGAAAGATCCAAGGTTAGGTGAAGTTTGTCCTAAAAAAATGTATTTTTTGCCCTTTGGTGTTTCATTGGGATAAGCATTAAAAGTCTCATTCTGATCATGCTACTATACCTGAAAATTTTGTTCAGTCTTTTTCTGTCCTCTGTCATATAGTTTCTGTCCACACAGGTGGTTCATTGGCACCAGGAATTTTCTGGAAAGTAATCTGAAGTTCTTACCTGCTCAGTGGCTGTAACTACGTCTAGAGAGTAATACACAGTGTCCTTTCACAGAAATTTTTCTGTCTCTTCAAAGGCTCCTAGAAGAGAATATCCCACCTTACCGGGCCAAGGCTTTCCTGGCTCTGTCCTCACTCTCCTTCTATTTGGATGGAACTTACATGGAACTTTCTCTAACTGTAGTTCCTAGGGGTATCACCCACGGGTCGGGTTGACATCCTGCCTACATGAAAATACACTACATGAGGATGTGCACCTCATGCTCGTTAAAGTTTGCGAGTGTTTGAGCCTAGTTGTAAAGTGCATCAGTTATTGGTGAGAGCTTTAGTCTTGTGGTTTTTCACAACTTTCACAGTTATCAGCTATTTGCATTTTGTATTTATTATCACAGAATCACAGAATGGGTCGGGTTGGAAGGCACCACAGTGGATCATCCAGTCCAAACTCCTGCTCAAGCAGGACCATCCCAGAGCACATGGCACAGGATGGCATCCAGATGGTTCTTGAATTTTCCAGAGAGGGAGACTCTGCAACCCCTCTGGGCAACCTGTTCCAGTGCATGGTCATCCACACAGTAAAGTTCTTCCTTGTATCCAGGTGGAACTTCCTGTGCAGAAGTGTCTGCCCATTGCCTCTTGGCCTATTGCTTGGCACAATGCAGGAGAGCCTGGATCCATCCTTTTGGCACCCTCCCTTCAGATACTTGTAGACATCGATTAGTTCCCTCTCAGTCAATTATATTTTATGTTTAAAACTTAAAGACAGCACAATTCCCAGTAAAGTGCCTGTTTAAACCAAGTATGTTACAAATTCTGTTTCATAAGCATATATTCTTTTCAGGTTTTTACTGGTATGACAGCACTTCTCAGTGGCAACAATATTTGCTCTACCAGACTTTGCTGTTTCCCATTGCTCTTTCTGTTATGTATCTCATTTTCTGTGTTTCTGCACTTACTGATTTTTTCATTATACCATTCTTCCTATCTTTTCATTTTATTGGTACTATAACATATATGTTTTGTACCAGATCTTTTGTTAATCTACTCTTAATTTTCTAAGAATTTCATTCAGAATTCTTTTTCTAATATTTTATGAGTGCCTGACAATTTTCTTGCTGACTTCTGGACTTTTTTTCAGTTACCTTTTGACTTCACTCTCCATATATTGGAGGTTTTAACATTACTCTTTTACCTCCTCTCCCATCAGACTCACCTCAAAATACAAGAAAATTCCCATTGACTCCACTGATGTCTGAAACTATCAGGGATTCACACATATGTGTCTCCTTAGACAGTCCTTGTAACATTAAAAAAAAATTATTTGGTATATTTTTATATTTTTATTTTATTTTATTTTTATTTTATTTTATTTTTATTTTATTTTATTTTTATTTTTCCCCCTAAGTAGGCTAAATAATGTGATTGCAAACTGGCAGTAATTTTCAAAACACCCCAACAAAATCCTGTTTAATGATGATTATCTAAAGGATATTAAAATCTGAAGATAAATCCTCAAAACTGACGTTATGAATTCCCTTGCTAATGAAGTTCGTTAGGTACCCCAAATATTTATATCTGGGTATGACTAAAACCTGCCTGAGTCTAAGAATACCTGGACATACCTAGACATTCATGAACTAGATATTCTTGTGTATTTGATGTAGTGCTACAGATATACTAGAAGCCAAATAGCTAATTACTCTACTAAAAGTACTGCTTATTAAACAGGAAGATTTGAGGTCCAAGATATCCTTTAAAATCAAGATTAGGCCTCTACTTTCAAAGAAGGATGGACAAAAAAGATGTAGAAAGCCTTCCTTGGACAAAGAAGAAAAGTTTCTACCAGAAAGGGTTTCCCCTTTGTCTGGAGATACTGACCTTGCTAGTATTACGGCAACTGAGATCTGTGCCAGCTTTTAGTTAGTGAGAAGAGAGCAGTGTACCTACATATAGGTGAAGGCTAGAGATTATGAGCTGGAGACTTCAGTCATAACCTTCTATTCAAAATTTCCTATTACCTAACTTGTAAGAAACACTCAGCATTTCCTAAGGGCTATTGTGAGTCACTCAAATCTGCAGACATGATAGAGAAAATTGAAGGCTTTAATTCACTAAGTAAGACATACAAAGTTAAGGCACTGCAACAGCTTTAAAATTGATGAGGACAGAAATAGAATTGAACCTTCAGTCCTGATTAGACTTTTTCAGATTAAGGAAAATTGTTGTTGTTGTTGTTGTTGCTTTTATTTCGCATCAGAAGAAAACCTGTTTAGTAAAAATAATATTTTTTTTTTAAATCCAAGTGAGAGGGACCAATATATGTGCCTCAACATATGTCACAAATGAAGTGAAGAAAAATGCCCGCCAAAAATGCCCACCAAAAATGGGCCCAAGAAGCTGAATTGCGGGAGGAGTTTGGGGACACGTAAAAGCAGCTAGCCACAATGCCACGAGGTCTTTGTCTTTTGGTCTTTATCTTTTACTTTGGGTCACTTGGAGAGTCAGCTTGGCCCCTTCTGCTCCCGCCTTCGCACTCTCTTCCCTGT
>VZTA01022320.1:10332-28440 GCA_013398855.1 Mohoua ochrocephala
CCCCGCACCCGCCCCTTGCACCCCGCCGGCCGCCTGCATCCTGTCCCCAGCCACTCCTCGCAGCTTGTAGCCGCTGTTCGCAGCCGCTGCCCGCAGCCAGAGCCTTGTTGCAGGCACGCTGCTGTCGCTACTTTGAAATCGTGCCCAGCCTGCCACGAAAGCCACGCAAATGCACCGCGCAGTTCACAACACGCACACTCCGTCTGCCAAAGAGATAGCTGGGGTTCTGTGGTAATGCTGTCCCCTGTCTCCTGTTTCTCTCTCTTTTTCTTTTCTCTCTCTGCTCCCTTTTCTTGTTTCCCTCCCCCTCTCTTTTGTAAGAACACTTAGTTGGTTTTCTTTTGTTTGTTTGTTTGTCTTTGGGTTTGTCTTTTTTATTTAATTTCAATAAATGGTTCTCAGATATAATATTGCCAGATTTGTGCTTGGTTTTTCATCAGAAAAATCTATCAAAAGAACCCTTCCCGGCTTCCCCTTTTATAGTGGAACGGGACACCAAGTTTATGAGCAAGAGAGAAGATTAAATTAATGGAGGACCAAAAAGAACCTCATTAGTATGCATTTCTAAAATCTCTCACTAAGAAGTAAAAGACAGCAAACAAAGAATACAAAACTAGTAATACCAATAAGACTACCTGTACACTTCCTGAGAAGCGTTCTAAGAGGACATCCAAATAACGTGTACATATGAAAAGGAGAGTGACTAAAAGTAGGCCCTGGTTCAGTGATTACTGAAGCTGGTGGGAATAGGGCAAAAGTATGATTTCAGTATTTAAAGGCCATGTGTGTCAAGTGTCTGCAGAACGACCAGATCTTTCTGCTGTGTTCTGCAACCTTGCACTGTTTCCCTACCTTAGCTCTGTAAATTTCACTGAGCTGTGACATATCTTTGTGGCATCAACAGATTACCTCTCAGTGCATTCACTCTTTGTGTAAGAAAATAAGTATATAGACCACATCATGCTATACCAGAAAACAAATTATTATTTTAAAAAATATTCAAATAGTTGATGTTCCATAAAAAGAGGTTTTATAGCAAAGAAAACACTCTGAATAAGCGTCTGTCCAGACGTGTTAAAGTGATTTCACACATTTTCTAAGCCTAGTTCCTGATGTCTGTCAGCACACAGCAAACACCACCAAGCAATAAAGCTTATCTGATAAAGCGAGAGCAATACGAAGTGCTATTGTTATTATTATTATTATTGTTGTTGTTGTTGTTGTTGCTGTTGCTGTTGTTGTTGTTGTTGTCATTCTGTGGTGGAGGATTGAATGAAGGTGATATGTGAAGGAATTTGTCTGAATAAAAAGTATTACCCCTGTATTTTCCAGCAATATCTTACTTAGAGTTTAAAACAGAGACTAGTGAAGGGTAAAGTAGTATATTGGATAAAAGATGAATATAATACATGAAACACATAAAGGAGAAAGGGAGAATACTAAAAGTTATTAGATTAATAGAGCGAGAGAAAGAAAAAAAGCCAAGAAGGTGTTAGTTAGCCCATTAAGGGATCTGGATCTTTCCAAGCCAAATGGTGCCATGCACATTAAATTGTGTTATATTAGTTTCATCTTTATGTTGTTCCATTATTCTATATCAGTACCTATGGTGCTATGTCTGCAATCTCTAATCACAAATTCCTACTTAAAGAGGGTTTACCTCATGAATTTACTCCTAAATCTACTCAGAGGGACTGATATCTCTCTGGGCACATTGTGTAGGATAATCCAGTGTTTCTCCAAAATCGCACTGTTCTTTCATAGAAAACATGGCAATCTCAGGCCCCAGACCAGAGAACATGCAACAGGCAAACAGAAAGCAGGCAAGACTTTACAGGACAAGAAAATAAAACCCCGTCCAACACTTTCATTAATGAATGAAATCATCCCTTTGATGATCCCTTGGATCATCCCTTTCTTAGAAGTAATATTCTTTGGGTAAATGCAAAAATAAATAAGTGAAAATAATAAGAAAATAAGACATAATAATTCTGTTCTTCAGAAAATAAATTTATCCCAAACGGCAGTAACATAACTTTCCTACAAGTTTTTTTTTGAGTAATATTCAATTTCACTGATAAAAAAGTCATTGCCAGCTTATTGCATAAGGATTTGGCATTTCCTGTTCAATCCCATAACTACCCAGGAGAGTTTCAACAAGGACAGAAATATTTTCAGGATAAAAGATGTGAGCTTGAACATTAAATAAATATTTAGTATTTTATATATATATATATAAAAAAAATATAATTTGTCGCCTTAAAAGTACGTTATTTCTGGTTTTGTCCATAGTGTCAAAGAAAATCGTTTCCAAATGACTGCACTTTAAAAGTACTATATAGATACTGAACATTTTAAATAATTGTAACTTAGAGTGATTTTCTAAAATTAGCCCTGAAAATGGATCCCAAAGACAAGTGGAACAGAAGAAAAGAAAAACATCCTTGACAACTTATTTCTCCTTTGTATTTTCAATTCTTTTTTTGCTTCATTTTTATCTCTCCTTTCAGTAAAGTTGAAGCTTTTAATTCAACAGGCCTTAACTTTCATGATGTGCTGGCATGAATTGTCTAAACTAGAACAAGTTCCTGAATCAGTTCTTAGTCTTGAATATACATGCAGAAGAAACATCTAGTTCCAACCTCTCTGCCGTGGGCAGGGACACCTTTCACTAGACCAGGTTGCTCAAAGCCCCATCCAACCTGGCACTGAACACTTCCAGGCATGGAGGATCCACAACTTATGTGGGCAACCTGTGCCAGTGCCTCATCACTGCCACAGCAAAAAAATTTCTTCCTAATATCCAGTATAAACCTGCTCTGTTTCAGTTTGAAGCCATTCCCCCTTGTCCTGTCACTACATGCTCTTGTAAATAGTCTCTCTCCATCTTTCTCATTGGCTCCCTTCAGGTACTGGAAGGCTGCAATCAGGTCACACAGAAGCCTTCTCTTCTCCAGGCTGAACAAACCTAAATCTCTCAGCCTTTCCTCACATGAAAGCCCAGGAAAATATTGGCTTTCTTGGCTGTAAGCACACTTTGCCGGCTCATGGCCATTCTATGATCCTATGATGAAATAATATATTTGTGGGTGTAGGGTTTTTTCCTTCTTACTATTGTTAAAACTTTATTCTCTGATTTTGACATCAAAGTTATTTGCACAGAAGCTAATCATTATGTCACAAATATTATATCAGGTAGTGAATAAATAAGATGACATCTGTTAGCTTTGGGGACCATCTGTTAGACTGGGGAATTATGGATGTGTTGTTAAATTTAAATTATATTAATTGTAAGCACAATAGGAGGACGTAATAGGCAGTATAAGAGCCTAGTGCTCTCTGACTTCTCTCAGGAAAAGCGGGAAGTGTGGCTGTAGTCAAGAGAATTGCTACAACAACATAAAGGAGAGGCCATATTTTTGAAGAACAGAAAAATAATTTTAAAAAGAGGAAACAAAGAAACAGCTTTTGCATGGCCATGGGTATTGGATGAGGTATACATTTGAAGATACTCATTTAAGAAGGCACGTGCCAGACTGGAAGTACACAGTTAAATGTCAGGTAAATTACCAAAATATGAGAGGGATTTCAAGAAATTGAAACTTTGTAGCATAAACTTTTCCCTCAGAGTCATTCTCAGACACTTTGACTTGTATTAGGAGCTTTTGATGCCAGAATTATATAATAAGTAAATCTTTTTAAAGGTAAACATATTGGACAGATTTAAGCACAATCTGAAAGTGGCAATCAGTGTTGGAGGTAAAATATACAAAAATATTCACAGAAATTACTGCTGCAATGTCAGGTTATATGTGGATATATGTACAACATAACACATAGTATTATGTATTATGTATTGTATGTACTCACATGCAGTCTGTGCCTGAGCGTGAAGCACATCCATCTTACATGTTTTGAACAGACAAAAAATACAAAGTTCTTAGGATAACTTACGACGCTGAATTGATTCTTCTTTCTAAATTCACAGAAGTTTATCCGAAGAGCTAAATGTCAATTACTGAGCTACTGCAATACTGGTTAGTTATCTGAAACACAGTCTAGTAGTCTTGCTCTTCTTTCTGCTCTCTTGGAAGGCATCAGATATGCATATTAAGTTTTTTTTACTGCTTCGACTTAAGCTTTGCTAGAGATTTAAGACCATCTATGGTCTTAAAGCCATGTTTTATACAATCCTCTCTCGTACCTCATACAGGGTGTCATATGTTTTTCCCCATACTTCTTTGCTGCTTCAGACAATTAAATCAGTTGATTCCATTTTTATTCTTTCCAATTGCGTTTTTTGTCTATATCCTCCTACAGAACAACTTACATTTATGACTTTACCTCAGCTCTTCTAACTTAAGATAACTCTTTCCACATTTACTTCTACAGAACCCATTGAACTCAGTCGACTCTTCCTTCCTGTTGAATTTAGCAATGGTAAAAAAACCAGGAAAGACAGTACTTTTGAGAAAAGGAAAGTTAAAATAATTATTAAAACATCATCTCAGTCATTGTCTTGAATTCAATTTCATCCACACTTTCCTCAATCAGTCACTGTCAAATCCATTCGTAGATTCCTCACAGCAGAATAGCAGTTTTTCTCCTTCTTTTAAAGCCATTCTAACACTCTGGAAGTACCCTGTAAATAATTATAAAAGATATTGGGAATACAATGCATTTCAGTGCAATTCCTATGCATTGATTAATATTGTAGCCAGAAGCTGGGGTAAGATAAGATTCAACACATATCCCAGTTTACTGAGACCTGGACCAGTGAATTAATTTTATTTGTTTCATTGTGGTTAAATCAGGGAATGAATCTCACAGTTTTTATTTTATTTTAATTTTGTTTTTACTTCTCAGATAATCTAATGAAAAACATTCATAATAAAAGGCAATTGACAGGGTAGAAACCTGAATAGTTTCAACTGTGCTCCACTAATTAATTTAATTTCTGCCTACATGGAACCTATCAAACAGATTTTTTTTTAAACAGATGACAGAATTATCTTTGGGGAAAAAAAAGAGACACTTCTGTATGATTTGTCCTCTATTGAAAGTTTTGCTATAAATATTCACATCTAGATTTAGTCCTAATATAGAACCTTAAAGAAAATTTATAAAAAGAAACAATTCTTTACCTCTCATGTCCCAGAAATTCTGGGTTATTCCTAATATCCAGAAGTTCTCTCAATGTCATAATTTCTGTATATCTTTCAGTACTTTTTTTACAAAATCTGTTGTACTGTACTAGATGCTATTGTTAAACAGACACTCTAGTTTTAAAGTTACCTGACATAAAGTCTAAATGTAATTTCCAAGGAAATTTACAGTAGCTTGAACAACAAGGCAATATAAGATGAGATCCTCATGTCTTTGTATTTACTTATGAATCTTCTTGGAAAAGATTAGGAAGGAATAAAGTTAAATACTGCTATGTGTTCTCAGTCTTCAAAATACCTCTCATTTTGAAAACATCTTTCACATTACAACAAGACCTTGCTCTTAGAAATTCTGAGTGATCCCAAACCCATCGTGAAATATTGCCATCTTATAGACAGTGACTCCAGTACACAAGGATGTTGTATGAATAATTATATTATAGTAGTATTGTAGTAATATTATAGCTTAATACTACTACTATTACTACTACTAATAATATAACTGAACAATATACTTTCTATCAGCCTGGGTAACTAGCTTCCAGAACATCTTTACAGCTTTTACAATTAATAAAAACATCCAGAGGCAAAACCAAACCAAAACAAATCTTCAGCCACCAGTATTATATGAACCATGCTGAGAAGTCTGCAGGCTAGGATAAAAAAAAAAACTTGACATAGACAAAAAAAGATAGAAACAAGTACTGCAGTAATGTACAGCAGAATTAATGAGGAATAATTTTAAATCCCAATTCTACTCGTAAATGCAATATACATTACATTGTAAATCCACCCTAGATTTTTAATTTCTAAGCTACACAAAAATTGGGTAAAAGACATCGCAGCTTTTAAGAATATGAGTTTATTTGGGACTTTTTTGTCAAATAACACATTAAAGATTAAGCTGTGTCATCATTGGCAAATATGTGATTTATTGACAAAATGAAGGTAAAGACTTGGGATAAGAGCAAGCAGAAGACATCTCTCAGCATTCCTGCTGCATCACATCACTATTGTTTCTTGACTCCTTAACCTTTCAGTGCTCACTGTGGCGAAACATTAAACTCTTATATGTTTCTGGTATCCCATCAATGTTTTTCATTCTCCATAGGAGAACCTCAATGACAACTGTGCTTCACGGAGTTTTCCATTATGGAAATTTCCAATTCCAATATATTCCAAACCAATAGCTTAACTACAGGAAGTTATTGCGAGCTTCCAAAATATAATTCACTCCTGATACACTGAAAAGGAGGCTGTTCATAGCTTAAATATAACTTGGTATTAAGTAAGGAGAATAGAAGAACTGTGCTTTTTGAGAGCAAAAAGAGGGGTTTTTTTATTCTTCCACAGAGTTCACAATAGACGCATGATTTTTCCTTTATCAAATATGAAAAGTGAATGTACTCTCTGGTTCTAACTTCCCAAAAGAATAGGACTGACAATTCACTCACTGTTTCATGAATGAGTGTCATTCAGATTCCTATTAGGTCTTCACTGTAAAAAATATTTCAAAACCCTTTCAGGACTGGGTTCAGATTTCATCTGCTGCTAGATATAACCCTTCCCTCAAAAGAGATCTAGAAGATTTGTTTGTAGTTGAATTACCAGAAAAGATTTAGGCTACATTTAAGTGTAGCTATGTAAAGGGTGAATGTTTACACAAATGTGCAAGAAAGAGAGTGAAGACTACCAAGAAAAGAAGAAACTAAAAAGAAAGACCAATGTTTAATGTGTTTGGGAGGACTTTTTACTATGTGGAAGCACACCAACATTGAATGGTGCATTTTGAAACTCTATGTATTGGTAATTCTGCCTGAAAACTTTATAAAAACCCTGCCTTTGTTAATCACAGTACCAAGCCAATAGTATATGTCTTCTGGAAGCGTCTATCAGCACTTCCAGGGAGGTGATCACCTACAGAAAAATTAAAGTCAGTTAAGTGCCTTCCCGAGAAAACCACTAAATCAAAAATTTTAATGACAGGATGCACAATACCAACGAGTCTTAGAATCCATCCTGAAAAGATTATCTCTTTAAAAGGTACACAATGCATTTATTATGGTTTAATTTTTCTCCAGCAGTATTTTGACAGTACTAAAAGTTGCAGGTCTATGTGATTAAAGCAAGTGAGATGGGGACTTGGTTCATTGTCAAGCTTTTATGACTATAACAAATTAATTTCTGGCTAGTTGACTAAATTAGGTTAATATGTACAGAAAAACAGATTCTTTTTTCCCCATAAATCCAAATAGTAAAAGATAAATAATGAAGTCCATGAATCAGGAATGGATTTAGCAATTTTAATTTATTGTGACTGAAAAGTGTCAATTAGAAATTTAGGCATAAAATGAGGAAAGGGTCATTTTCATATTATATGCAGTCATCACATTTCTGGCTTTTTGAAAACATCTGTAATAGTGTTTGCAATAATAATAAATTCTAAGGGCTCCCATCCTCATGTGGTATTCTGTGACACAAGTGTATAAAAACAGTTTGAAATGGAAAATGTTCAATCTAATTTTTTCCCCAGGGTTTCTCCACTGTTTGATTAGAGAACGGCTGCATTCAAACATATTACCATTCTGTCAGCAGCGCTCACAGACTTGTACTTTCACTGCATGATAAATGAAGTTTACACAGTTTATGTTGTGCGAGGATAGAGTCTAGTGATGCGGTGATGCACACGTGATTTGTAAGTGTCTGATTTGGTTAATCATTAAACATTACACAGTCTTAAACTTTCAGGAATTCTGTGGAAACGTGGAAATCAGGTGGGAATGATCCCCAGGGTGGTGTACATCACCCTAGAATTACAGAAGCAGGGAAAACATACCAGCTTCTACCACCAGTGATCTGGCTGACAGAAGTTTTTTCCCAGCTATATTTGTTAAAGAATTTTATTTAAAATTAATCCAATGTTTAAACAGGATTATTTGTTGACACAGTCAGAGAATCACAAAATATGCTGAGTTGGAAGGGACTCACAATGATCATTGAGTCCAACTTCTGGCCCTGCACTTGACATTCCAAGAGTCACACCATGTGCCTGAGAGCATTGTCCAACTGCTTCTTGAACTCTGTCAGGTTGGTGCTGTGACCACTTCCCTGGGGAGCCTGTTCCAGTGCCCAAACACCCTCTGGGTGAAGAACCTAATATCCAACCTAAACTTACCTCTGACTCAGCTTCATGCCTTTTGCTTGGGTCCTGCCATTGGTCACCACAGAGAAGAGATCAGTGCCTGCCCCTCCTCTTCCCTTCGTGAGGAAGCTGTAACTGCAATGGGGTCTCCCCTCAGATCCTCTTCTCCAGGCTGAACAGAACAAGTGACCTCAGATGCTCCTCATGTGGCTTCCTTTCAAGGCCCTTCACCATCTCTGTTTCCCTCCTTTGGATGCTCTCTAATAGCTTTATATCTTTCTTACATTGTGGTGCCCAAAACTGCCTCCAGCACTCGAGGTGAGGCCGCCCCAGTGCAGAGCAGAGGGGGACAATCCCCTCCCTTGCCCGGCTGGCGATGCTGTGCCTGATGCACCCCAGGGCAGGGTTGGCCCTCCTGGCTGCCAGGGCACTGCTGACTCATGTTCAACTTGCCACTGACCAGGACCCCCAGGTCCCTTTCCATGGCACTGCTCTCCAGCATGTCATTTCCCAGTCTGTACATACATCATTCATACATTCCCCTTCCAGTGTGGCTTGGCAAGCAGTACATATGCAAAATGTGTAGAAATTAAATTATTACTTTGCAGTTTACTTTTACACGAACTGTTCATCCATTCTACAAGTTGATGGATCAGTTTAATGATATTTACAGAAGGTCTGCTTCACTGTGAAGGAATATAGACAGCTGGTCTTCTTAGGGTTTTTTTAGTGGAATATCAAAGATTACTCGTTCACAATATTAAAGGGCCTCAAAAAAAAAAAAAGAAAATAGTCCTGACAATAGTAGGCTCTTCCATCTGCCAGGTAAGAAACGCAATCAGTCAAAAACTGAGCACTGACATTAGAAATGATTACATGAGAGTTATCATTCAGTATTGTAGTAAAAAGTTAGAGCAGACTGTACATTCTCCATTTCATCTAACTTCTTTCAAGGCTGAAAGTGTGTCTAAACATTTTGCTTTGACTCAAAGTAACTATGGCTTGACACCTGCAGGTCTTTTGGTTTAGGAAAATTTCAGACCAGATGATCCCGATAGTCCCTTCCAGTGTTAACATACATACGTACAAGCAACTGGGGGGCAGAAAAAAAAAGACAGTGGGAAAATCCTCATGCTTTAGGTCATGAGCTAGACTTAAGTACAGTGGGTAGCAGAAATAACTGTGAAGTTATAGATCACCCCTAGGGGGTCTGCAGCACTTTTCCGTGGTGTTGCTCACAGGCAGAGCCAAAGGACTTGACTAGACTAATGATACCTTTTTCCACAATTGTACAGTACTGGCATCCAGACTGCAGTCTCAGAGCTCCAAACTGCCTGTGACCTCCAGGGCACAGACCCAATGTTTCTGTGCCCTTGACTTTATGGAAATGCACATTTATTGACTGAGGGAATAAAACCATGCTTGTTCTATCCGTATATTTATCTTAAGATGAGGTCTACCCTCAGGAAAATATTCTAAGTTTCCAAATACCATCTTCAATTATATAAATATCTCTTGCATAGAAAATTATCAGTGTTTTCAGACAGTTAATATCATAGATAATTGTAATAGGTCACACTGGCAGGAAACTTATTCAAAGAACTCTACTTTTCTTCTTGGGTGCAAGACATGACTGTGTATCACTGAGAACATGGTGTGAATAATCTATTACAAGTAAAATCTAAAGGTTTTTTTAATTCCTTTCCCATTAACCTGAAAGATTAGGAATCCTAAAACTGTAATAAAGATAACCTAAGGGAATGTGCTATAAGTCATAGCTTTCATTTTAATCCATGACTAACATTCTTCTTTCCAGACAACTTATTTGGGTGTTTTGTTTGTTTTGTTTTTCCTCCATATCAATCAGAAAAGCAGGACCATGGTTAAAAGCAGAGTGTATATTTCCTTTTCAGAACATCTTTACATGTAAATGAATACAGGAAAAATTCTATTCACAAGATATTTTATTTCATACTCTTCCTTATATTTAGTTCTGAATTCATTTTAACATGTGATTCTGAAATATTTTGTGATAAAGATATCAACTCACACCTGTTAACCTTCTCTTAGGCTCACAGTGGGTCTAAATGAGCCCAGTGTGAGCATTGTAACTGTTCTGTATCAGTTTAGTTTGCCCCATTTCTGCTAGAGAAAAGTACAGAGATGGCTTCAGAGTTTGTGTCTTTCATAGGACAGGGTGATTACACACAACAAAGGGTCTTCAGGTTAAGGAAAGGAAAGGAAAGGAAAGGAAAGGAAAGGAAAGGAAAGGAAAGGAAAGGAAAGGAAAGGAAAGGAAAGGAAAGGAAAGGAAAGGAAAGGAAAGGAAAGGAAAGGAAAGGAAAGGAAAGGAAAAGAAAAAAAAGGAAAGGAAAGGAAAGGAAAGGAAAGGAAAGGAAAGGAAAGGAAAGGATGAACATTGTAAATTAAAGCAATCAAGATGTCAACATTGCTTTATTAAAAAAAAATTAAAAATTTATTAAATTTAATGAAGCATTAGTTATCCATACAGGAGTCCTATATCGGTTTTTAATGTTCTCAGTCAGCAGGAAACTCCCCTTATCCCAGAAACGTTGTGTTCTTGTCCTCCATGTGCTCTTCTATACTTTCTCTCCATCACATTTTTTTCTATATAGTTGCATAAACATTTATATCCTTCTTTCCCTTCCTCTTTTCTACTCTTACTTTCATAGTCAGTCCTTTACTCCAACCAATTTAGAATTAATAACTGAAAAATCTTACCAAAAATAATGGCCATGTTAAACAGATATAGAAATAAGTATATATTTATATAATTTTATTGCTGACTTAGCTCCATAGTTTTCAAAGTGACAGATTGCTTGGATCATAAATAAGAAAAAAAAATCATATTTTTTATGGAAGAATTTGTTCTTCTACAGGATGGATCAGCAACTCATAGAAACTTTAATGTATTGCTCACTGTAATAGGAAGATGCAGCATGTGTAGAATATTTTATTTAAATGTATTGATCTTTTGACATATGGTTGAAAAAAATAGAAGAAATTCTAGGAGATCCAATGAAAAAAACCTTAAATTATATTTTGAAGTAGTTTTGCATATATCAGCTGGCAACTCCAAAACAAAATTCTTTACAAATGTATTAATACTTGAGCTACTCATTTATCATATAACTGTCAGACAAGACTCATAAGTCTCTTTCATGTAATGTTGATGAAGGTCACAGAAAGGCAGACTTTCAAATGACCTTCTCTCTACCTAAATTACTGCAATGAAACTGTAAAATGAACATGTCAAGAATACTGGATGATTTTCAGTGGCATACACTCCACCTAAGTATCCTCTCACATCAAATGCAGGCTACCAGATGCTTAAGCTGTAACTGGACTGTTCTACCTCCTGATTTGTCTGCCTGCTGAGATGAGGCAGAAATTGTGTCTTTTAAATTCTTGAACAGGTAAAGAAGTTGTGTGTTCAGAACTTAATGGGTTCTATAAATAGCTGTGGGACATAGCAGTTGGTGTAATCATTCCTGCAAGGAAATAAGGCCTCCTTTCTGCCTCATCCAATAAGCATTTTTTTGTGGAATCTAAAATCTTGGATACACTGTCTTGTGGTCTCTCTTCACCAGAACCTTGCACCAACACGTGGAGAACAGAGATGATCTCCCTGAGAAATTTTTTGCTCCTGAGGAAACAATATCCATAGAGAATATCCCAGAAGCCGTGTGTATGCATCTGGACAGATGTGTATACTGACTATATATTTGGATGGTGGTGATTAGATGTTGCTGCTGTGTTTTGTGTAATCTCTAAACTGCCTTGTACTGAAATGAAACTCCTTTGACAAACTAGGACACCACTAGCAAGCGAAAAAGAAATAACAACTACCTTTGAATTCTAAGCAAACATTTCAGAATTAGTGGTTTCATAACCCTCTTAAAAACACAGCTACTCCTAACCAAGAAGTTCCATCTTTGCCTGGAAAAGGAAGTTCTTATATTTCCTGGTTGGACAACTGCAGCTCTAATATCAATACAGAAAAGAGACTGAAAGAAGAACTCCAGAGAAGTTACGATTAAGAACTTCTTAGCTATTTATCACCTTTTTTATTGAGTGTTGCTGCATTTCTGGCTGGTTGGGTATGCATTTATGACTGATGAATTTAGCATATCAACTGTTTTCACACTGTATTTATAAAATACTTCTAATGGCTTATAATGGAATATTTTGCTTTTTGATAAAAAGAATAATCCATCAACACAACAGGCAGAATGGAAATGGAAGAAAACATTTGTTCAGAAAGCTTTTAAATTATGTTGTTTGTTCGTGTTAACATTTTTTTTCCTCTTGCTATGTCTATCTTCTTCCACGAGGACCAAATCAAGCAATTACATAGAAAAAAAAGCAAAACAACATTGCCTTGTAGTTCACATGTTACCAGGGGAACCAGCAGGGAATGATTTGCAAAATTGTTGTTTGCTGAGCTCATGTATCAACAGCTGAAGTCCACAACTGTTGAATTTGGAGCACAAGAAGCTGAACTGTAGTGAAGTACAGACGGGGAGCGGACAGGCAGACATTGATGTCTTGTCTCTCGTGACCAGTGACAGCACCTAAGGGAATGGCCTGAAGCTGTGTCACAGGATATTTAGGTTGCATAGCAGGAAAAGGTTCTTTACTCAGAAGATGGTTGAGCCCCGGAACAGCTCCTCAGGGAAGTGGTCACAGCACCAAGCCTGAGAAAGCTCAAGAAGCAGACGGACAATTCTCTCAGGCACATGGTGTGACTCTTGGGTATGGTGCTGTGCAGGACCAGGAGCTGGACTTTGATGATCCTTGTGGGTGTCTTACAATTCAGCATATTCTGTGATTCTATGAAAGATTCAAAACAAGTGTGTTGTCAACGTAAATACTAAGGCACCCCAAATTAGAAACTTTCTGCCTTTCTCTGGTTCAACTACCCATGTGTAAGATGGGGTAACACAGACATATCTTTTACAGGAATATTGGGAAAAGTCGTACATTATTGTCTGAGGTAGACTTGGTCAGCCTACTGGTAGGCACTATAATTCTCCACATAATAAATAATAATATGGCGTCCAGGACAAGTTCTCAAATAGAATGCAGAAACTGTGATGGTCAACAGAATGCAGAGCAGCCCCTCACCCACATGTATCCACCTATTCAGGAGGCAGGAGATGTGGGCAAATGATCTGAGGACAGTTTTTTGCATGAACTGAAATTTGAGGTCCTTAGATGGATTTAAACTCTTAGACAATTTTGCAGTAACTAATGCAATAATAACAGTGGTGGAAAACTGAAGAACAGGGAAAAGGGATCTTGCAAAGTGTGTAGAATGAGCAGGAACAGATTAAAAGAAAAAATAAAAAAAGAAGCCCTAAGATAATAGTGTGTGTTCAGCAGTAAGTCAAACTGTACTCACCAGAAATAACCATGAACTCTTTATGAGAAAGTCTTTGTGTCAGACGCTCCTCACCATTAAAAAGTGATCAGTGATATCACTTTGGTACAGCTCTGTGCATTCATTATGCACTAAAATGGTGCAGAAGGGAAAATTTAAAATTAAATATGTACAACAGCCCACTCATAGTTACTTGGCCTATGAAAATATTGGGAGAAAACGAAAACAGCTTCTTTTTTTCAAGACAGCAGAGGTGAGTGAGCCAGATAAGTCATAGACATCTTTAACTTGCAAATTTAGAATAACTTTTCTGAACAAGATTCAAATATTTACCCATGGATTCCCAAGAATCCATTAAGTAATCCATTAAGTTTTTTTTTTATACACAAAATTGATTAATATTTCAATCTTTTAAAGAACTATGAAAACATTAATTAATACCAATGAAGGTGTGTGGTATTATTATACATATGCCCCATGGTAGAATATCTGCCTTTTCCAATTCTGTTTGGAAACGGACAGATGTGACTATCAAATTCAATGCCTGCAGCACATTTGCTGACCTTCAGCAAGCTCTGCCTTTTTTATGTTGCAACATTATTTTGTTTTATTATTTTACCCGAAGAGAGCACTCTGTGATCAGCAAAGAGATGCTTTTATCTTAATAATTGTTCCCATATTCATAAATATTCAGATCTTCAGTCTCCCAGGAACACTGTTCACTATTTCTTGGTATTGACAAAAAGCAATGAAATAATTCCAGCTAAGACTCAATGCACAAAAGCTGATAGTCCAGTTATGTTATTAGCATACGACCATTTTTGTTTGTGCTTGTTAAATTCTGTAAAATTCTAAGCTTGCAGTCTACAAATCTTTCACATTAGGTGCAGGTACATTTAATTCAAGAGGAAGACTTAAAGAGTGTCAGGCCTTGAATTTGCAAAATTTTGAGGGAAGCATTTTCTTTATTCTTAATACCAGGTTCTGGTAGAGTTGACCTGTGATTAAACATGTCAAGGACCAAGGAACAAGTCAATACATTAAAAAAAAGACAAAACTAAAACTAGGATGAAGCTTGCCACCAATATAAAACTGGAATAATGTAATTAAATTTAATGGATTAAAACAGGCACTTAGAAACAATCCATCCATAGTGCTTTAGAAGGGAAGAGAGAAATTTAAAGAACTTTCAAAATCATCTCCATAGAAGATATGAATATGAAAATGGTTTTATGATGCAGTGGATTCAGCAAGCTGTCTTCAAGTCAGAGTCCTTCAATTAAGTATGGCTATAGAATAAGCTGTGTATATTTTTGTAAAGACATATGCATTGGAATGAGACTGTCAGAAGCATAATGACGACTATGGCTTAGATAATCTCCTGCAGAGACATCAAATTACATATTTTAACAAATCTTCTTTTTTTGTATATGAGTGTCACACAAATATTAAGAAGAAAACTAACCAAAAGCTTAAACAGAATATACATATTATATTTAATACATAGAACACCATAGATGTGTAATTTTTTGGGGTTTTTTTTTATGATTTTAGTTATGATGATACTTCACTGCCAGGTGCTAGTGAAAAGAAAAATTCCTAGATTTGAGTGTTTCAGATTATGCAGTCACTTGAGTATCAGGACACTGCCTGAAGTAAGACTGTTATAGTTATCTCTACCATGGTTTAAAATATTCATGTAACTGTAAAATTTTACACCGGGATAAACCTACAAAATACCTGTCCAAAACACTTGGTCTTGGCAGACAAAATTTTGGCTGTTGGTGGAGCAAAGGATAGGACTTACCACGCTATAAATACTTCAAATCTTTCATATCGTATTTCTAAATTTTATTATATCTAAGTACTATAGGTAATACTTTTCCTCTATTAAAAATGGTGTGAGAATGATTATAAAGTTTAAAATATTAAGACTATAAATATCTTAAGTATCTGACGTAAAGGATTTGTGCTCTCTAAATTTTATACTTGTCAGCTATGAGCAAATTAGATTTTGTCAAGTAGTCAATAATGCATATTATTAATAAAACCAAAAACTTTGCTTGAGCACTAAGAATAAGCCTTGTACTGAGTAGTCCAACAGCGGTCCTTTGTGGACCTTAGCCTGGTGGACACCCTATCCAGGTGGATACCTTATCCCAGTAGATAAGGTACTTTACTGACAGTACACCAAAATAAATAATGTCCTTTATATTGGGAAGTGAGGTTTTTTTGTCAGTAAGAGTATTTTTTCAGCGAAGCCAAAAGAATCTAGAGAATAATTCGCCTAATAGTATTTTTAATAGGGAAAAAATCATAGACATGTATCGCATGATTTGCAAAGAAATTTCTGTTGCCATCATGAAGAACTGAGTGCTGAGCTGCAGCCTGACCCAAGAAAGTAAAAATCTGTCTTTTTATTCTGGTCTAATTATCAGCATTTTCAAATCACTTTAGTAACAATTAAAAAATAGTTATTAATTTTTTTCAAAAAATACTTCCTTTCTAAAACAATGCCTCTGCACCAGCAAATTGTGTTAGTTAAACAAATTTCAATTAGAAATCTGGGGGAAAAAAAATCTAATATCACTGAATGTACAAGTTCTTGAAGAAGCAGGCAACACTCTCAGTTTATTAGGCACTTAACTTACCATGTGTTCTAGAGATATCTGCTGAACTTCAAAAGTAAAGAATTTCTACTTCTCTTGGTAGTTTATTCCAAGACTAAACAAATATAACTATTTAAAAATTAACTACTCAGTTGCAGCAATTTTATCCCACAAAATCCATTTTAAAATAAAATTTTTTTAATAGTTCTGGGATTTTACTAGCACTTGACAAGTGTCCTCATAAATTCAATTGTAAAAAAATTATCGTGCTTTATTATGGATTGCTTGGAACAAATGTACTTATGTAGCAACAGTAATTGATACAATTAGCAACAGGTAATATAGATACAATTTACTCAGCCGTGACCAACTTGATTAACCAATATTTTTTACGATAGAATTCTACAAAATACACAGAAGCATCTTGATAGGATGGAGAAAGAGTCACACAGAAACTGTGTATTTAAGTATTTCCACTCTGTTCATTCTTCTGTCTCTGAAGGAGTAGCTTAGAAACTGCTTCTGACATTGCTATGACTATCTAGGAATTTGGAGAAGAGCACATGGGAAAAAGAAGGTGACTTTTTAAGAGAAAGACTGGGGCAAAAATATACGAGAGAGAAAAAAAAGAGTTCTCATTTTAAATTCTTTGCCATTGTACATGTTCTTCACATTGCTGATAGTATGATGCTGTCTGATTAGCCTGCAAGAAACACTTCTGGGACTGTATGGAGGACATTCTTTGCTAGCTGGCAAAAAGCTAGAAAGGTTTGATATTTAGTCTGTTTTTGTGCCTCATCTTTTTCATTACTCATTTTCACCATGACTTTATAAGCATGATATCAAAAATGTAGCAGCTAAAGAAAAGTGGGAAAGGGAAGGAAAAAGAATCCATTCTCACACACATGGGTACTACCTGGTGACTGGCACTATCCAAGGAAACGAAGTTTTCAGTCCATTAAGAAGTTTTTATTCTCATGAAGAAAACAGCAGCCAAATAATAATAACACTGAAACTAACAGCACTGGAGAAGTTTCTAATTGGTTATTTTCACACCAGCAAGGTTTACCAGGTGCTTAGTCAAGGAACACGGAGTTTGTTCTGAATATTGTTTTAAAATAGAGGTGTTTTCACCTAGGATAACATATGCAACATTTTAAAGTGAAAAATAAGATACGTAAAATAGTGCTTTACCTATCTAAACCTAGATATGTAGTCAATGGCATACTATCTGAAAACTATAAAGCCATTATGATTTTTTTTATCCCCATAAGGCCTCTTGGATGCAATAGACAAGGATAGAAATAAGCCCCCCATTTAAGAGAGGAAAAATAAAAAAGAAGCACAGAGTAGACTATAACTTACCTAAACTGACACAACTGATGTTTGGTTACACTGGGAGCTATAAAAGTCTTAATGGTATGGACCCTTTTATGGATAAAAACTTCTATAGATTGCTTTTCCTAATTTATAAATATGGCATATGAAAATAAATTACAATATTGCAAAATAGACACAGTAAGAAAATAAGCAAATATGAATGCTTGATTCGTGCATAGTGCAGATTTTATACAATTTCATTATCATATAAATAGCTCACATATATAATCTTTCGTGCGTTAATTCTGATAAATGTTACAGTAAAAATTAAGATTAATTGAGGTTGCTTTGAAAGATTTGCTAGGAGTTATATCTGTGGTACTTTTTAGCCTAGTTACATTATGTTCTAAAAAGTTTCAGTATTCTATTAGTGATTTATGATATCTGCTTACTCATATTTTTATAGAC
>VZTA01022320.1:28456-50342 GCA_013398855.1 Mohoua ochrocephala
TTTTTTTTTTTTTTAAAGCTTGAGTCTGCAGAATATTCAGCGATCTGCTAGATGACTCAATTGCTAACTGTTTTGGAAGTTAATACATGGCAGCTAAGAAGAAGCATTAAATCTGCATAAACCTACAAAGGTTCATAGCTAAAATGGGTTACAAAAAGAAAGTGAAGGGCAAACATTATTTGTTGTCATTGAAGGACACCGAGTTTTTGCGCAGTCACAAAGGTATCTAGGGATATATTAACTCTTCCTTTGGATCTTACACATACGGAAATGCTGCATATCCTTTTGTGTAGGCAGAGATTCAAATAAGGCAGCTGAGAGCAGGGAAGAACTTTATCTGGCATGTTTAATAAAATCTGCAGTGAAACACTAGTAGGCTGGTTTCTTACTGACTTACACCTGGTACAGGTATTTTTTGTGTTTGAAAACTTAACAAAAATTAGATTTATAATATAACCACAGTGAAATGTTAGTATTTTAAACTCATTTTGCATAGATTTACAAAACTGTTATATATGATAAACTATGAAGAGCACATTTCAGTGCAAAAGCCTCTCATTTCACAGCTATACAAAACATTGCTTTTCTTTTCAGAACCCCTAAAAAGCTTTGTGCCATGCTACTGCATCCTGAGAGCCTATGAACTGCAGATTTGGGCACCTTCCTTTCCAGTAGTGCATGGTATCAGAATCTTGTATCATTGTCGATAAGTTGCAGTTCAGCATTTGCAAATTTTCACAAAAGGAATCAAATTAACTTAGATCTACCCTCTCCTTTTAGTTTTACCCTTTCTTCTCCTGCATACTGACAATTTTTCTTTGAATGTCATCCTTGCAGTGAGGTTACAGTACTACAAGCAAACTAGATTTTCTTGTGTGGCATTAACCACCCTGACACTTTGGTACTCTATCCAAAATAAATGGGCATAGTGGATCTTCAGTCAGTAGTGCCAGGCTCAACAATGCTTAGAAATTAAATTCCCCAGAAATCTTAATAAAATATGAAAAGCATTTATCCCATTTTCAGTGAATAAATGCCATGTCCCATAGTTAGTGTCATACTATAAAATCACACGATAGCATATTAATGAATAGGGCTATTCTTTGTTGTTACTTTGTAGTCTTTAGAATTCTGTAATGCATGTTGTGCAAGTGTTCCTCTGGGATGAAACGGCAATAAATCTTTAATAAACTATGAACAACATTGCAGTCTGAGCGACAAACACTTTCCTACAAAAGTATTACTGGATATATTATAATAAAAATAAATAAATGAGGAGATATTATTAAAAGTTTGCCTCTTTTTCCAGATGTGTTTCACACTGCTTGGAATTAAACACCAGTAAATCTTTAATGAGGTATGAACGAACATACCAATCACTTGAGAGTTATTGACACATCAATATCCATAGAATAGTATCTTATTAAACTATTGCAGTTCCTTTCCTGATAGGCATTATATATTCAATATCAATAATACATGAGCATTTTTAATTCATTTCTGTTGTTACACCCTGTCCTTACTCCTGCAGCAACATTATTAAAACTGATTTTATAAATATAATTTTCTCAAGATACATGTGTTAAATGTGACTGGTACTGAAGAGTTGTAAATGTAGCTGGTTTAAAATTCCTAATTTATTACTGATAAATAATACATGGCTTAACAAACAGAATAGCGTTATACTTAAACTGTTCCTTCCACAAGATTGACCCAGAAGGAAGGAGAAAGCTTTTCTTTTAAAAGTTTGACCTATATTTGTAAATTACTAATTTGCAAAGATCAAAGAGCTATGCAACTGTGAATGCTGATCTTTTCACTTTGACATCTGGCTTCTGAGAGTTCTCACAGCAGTACCATCCACACCTTTCTTACACTTCCACCTGTCAATTGCTGTTACACTGAATTTGTGGTCCTAATCTGATTCAGAGTACAGCATCCCTCTAAAGACAGGGAAAACTCAGTTTTCTTTCACTTCTGTCTTTACCTGACACAGTGCCACTTACAATTGTTTTCTACCAGACCAAACTCTGAAATGTGTTTCTGCGACGTTGCCCTGCTGTCCTCCCAAGTCAATTGGACAAGCACATAAAGCAGCACTGCTTAGAAATGAGACAGCTTGAGAACTGCATTTTGTAAATGTAGATTTAAACCACCTGGCAGAATTTAAGGTTCTACAAAGCAAGAGAAAAGCTGCCTCTATGTTCTCTAGTGTTTGACCACACCCATGAATAAGAATTTTTTCTTCTTAATCACCTCATATTTTTACTTCATGAATGTTGGATCACTTTGCAGTGATTAATGAATGATTTCTCGTGAGATCTGTGCCTAACAAGTAAAAGGCAAATATAATTTCCTGAAATCACTGATAAGGACAGCGAAACTTGGTACCATGCTGTGATTAGTTTATATAATCTCTGGTAGTCTCTGTCATGGCTGGATCGCTTAAAAGATATTACCATGATTTTTCCAAAAGGTACTTTGTATTTCATGTTTCTATAGACGATTTACTGCCCCTTTACTGACGTATTTTAAGGAGAACACTATTAATAAATGTGATCGTGTTACTGCCAGTAATGATTTTGGTAATGGTGACATTTAGGTGCTCATGTGGAGTCCTGTTAACAGCTGGTTCTCTATTGAGCTTCAGATTTTTAACCTAGGACAGAAGGACTTTGCAAGGGTGGAAGGCAATAGAAGTTCAGGTACAACAGAAAGGATGGTGAAGAGCGGCCTGAAGTCCACCTGGGGGCTACTCACAAATTCAGGCTGGGGGATGAACAGATTGAGAGCAGCCCTGCTAAGAAGGACTTGGGGTACTGGAGGATGAAATGCTGGACATGAGGAAACAGCGGGGGCTCGCAGCCCAGAAAGCCAGTGGTATCCTGGCCTGCCTCAAAAGCACCATGGCCAGCAGGGTGACAGAGGGGTTTGTCCTCCACTACTCCGCTCTCTTGAGACCCCCCCACCTGGAGTATTGTGTCCAGGTTTGGAGTCCTCAGCATAGGAAAGATATCGACCTGTTGGATCAGAGGGTTGGGGGCTGAGAGAGTTGAGGCTGTTCAGCTTGGAGAAGAGAAGGCTTCAGAGAGACTGTATAGCAGCCCTTCAGTACTTGAAGGGGGCCTACATGACAGATGGGGTTAGATTTTAGCCTGTTGTGATAGGAGAAAGTATAATGGTTTAAAACTAAACTAGGGTGTATTCAGACTGTATAAGAAATGTTTTATAAGGAGGGTGGAGGGTGGTCATATACTGGAACCGATTGCCCAGAGAGATGGTAGATGCCTCAACACAAGAAATATTCAATGTTGGGTTGGACAGGACTTTGAGAAACCAGATTTAGTTGAAGATGTCACTGCTAACTGCAGGGAGTTGGACTAGATGACCTTAGTATTTCCCTTCCAGCACAAATTATTCTATGAGTCTATGATCTAATCTTTATTTTGCTTAAAGTCAAAACATATAGTTTGAACAAGCACTGTAGAACCTTCAGCCATGGAGTTAGTAGGGAAGAGCATGAAATATAAATATAGTTGTGAGTTTCTATTGGTCCTCCAAGTCTTTACTTGAGTTTATTTCTGAAATAAAAGAACACTGGAAAATCACTAAAAGCTGTTGGATTTTTCTATTTTCCAGCTTTCTAAAGATGCCTTATATTTTCACTATTATATAATGCTCAGGCACTGTAAGCCCCAGTAATCAACTGTCATGGTTCCAACCAGAATGGGGTTAACTTTTGCAGCCCCAGGAGGGGCACAGCCAGGACCCTCAGATTATTCTATACCACCTCGTGCCATGCACAAGGGGAGTCATGTCTTTGTCTATTTTGCTGGAGTGTGCAGTGGGGTAGCGCTGGGTTCCTCATGGTGAGCAATTTTACATGAATTGTTTGCCTATCATGTACACTGTTATTAGTATTGTTGTTACCACTGTTCATTTTCTCATTTTATTACTGTTTCTAGTGAATTGTCTTACCTCAACCTATGAGCTTTACCTTTTTGTGTCTCCAGTTCGCCTCTTCATTCTGCAGCAGGGGGAGGAAGGGAGGAAGTGAAAAAAATAGAAATCTTTGCCCAGAAGTTTGTAGATTTATGCACCTCAGAGTTCTCAAAGCTGCTGCCCCGCTCCAGCTGCTGGTACAGACCGGATCAGTCATTTGTGCAAACACAGGAGTCCAGAGCTCCGTAGCAGCTTATCAGAACCCCCTGGATCCCAGGCCACACACACAGAGGAAAAGAGTGAGAAATTTAGTTTAATGAGGAGATAGGACAACTGTGCTGATCAGGCACTGGCCCCACAAGTGTATCAACCAGAAATCTGCTTGCCATAACCAGCCCTTTCTATCCCCTTATCCACTTTCCTGCTCTTGTTATTTCCAGATTTACCAAGACCTCTCTTTTTCCTTGTTCCTTCCTGTCATGTTTGCGTAATCCTCAATGGCTTTCTCCCTGGATTCCTTACTGTCCCACACCGGGGTGATCAAAACCTGCTTTGAACAGGTTCTTTGGAGAGTTGCCCCTGATGACTTATCTTGATGGGTTGCATGTCTGGACTCTGGAAGTGAGGCTTTCCTGGGACAGCCCTGGATGGAGCCTGGTCAGAATGTCCCTTTTCCTCAGTCCATAATTTCGGTTCCCTCCACCTTTTGTTGCGCCACATGTCATTGTGTTCCTCTGGATTTGTGGAGATGGGTTGGGGCAGTAACTGTGTGGGACAGTTACTGGGTGGGACCGTATTTGTCATCCTCCAGGTTCCATTGTCTCCTTGAGCTTTTTCGTGGGTGTGTAGATGAGCTTTTTATCACATAGCACAAGAAATGACACATAAATCATATTAAAAAAATCTTTGTCTATAAATGGAAAACAGAGAAAATATTAGAAACATAGACGTTGTAGAAATCATTCAAGACTTTGTACTTCAGAGATGACTACGTTGGCAGAGAATCTATTGTCCTGCTACACTAGATATTTTTGCCTCTAACAGGAAGCATTTCTACCACTTGCCTTCTGAATCTCAAATATTTTTATCACTTCTGAAGTAATCTCAAGCTCTGTTTTCACTTTTTGTGAAAGTGATTTTTAGTATGCTTAGTAAGAGATAAGAATATTCGGTTCTACTGTCTTTCTGAGTTTAAAAAGAAAAAAGCTTGGGTTTCTTTTTTATGACTTTGCTCCAAGCTATGATCTCTGCAGAAGGAGTGAAATGGTGTTTGATATATATGCCTTCCTTAACACAGTCCAGAGTAAAAGAGGATTTTTAGTAAATTTTGTGCATGTTTACTTGCTAGTATATATTCATATGAACACCACAGTTCCAAATGAGAAACTTCCTAAAGAATATATAATTTTTGTTATTCTGTGAACAACTACAGTGGCTTCTTTCTTTTTTATTACTACTAGGGGCACAGGTCAGTCCATTGAATTTGCTTTTTACTGCTTCCCGTGCCTGATAAAACATTTCAACTTATATTTACCATATTTTTTTAATCAGTTCCAAGCACTGAGCAGTTACTTTTGCATGCCTTTCAACACTTGGCAAAGTCATTTAAGTGCTCGTGTGTAACATAAAGCATCAGTATTAGTTTAGAAGAAATACGTGACTGCCTTTCAAGTGTGATAAAATATTTAATAATTAATATTTCTGCACCCCTTTTAATGAAAAAATGTAAAATTTTATTAATTAAGCTTCCAAACACACATGACACTACAAGCTTCTGTAATGTTCTATATTTAATGATGTAAAGAGAAGAAAATGGAGAAAATAAATACACAAAAATCTAAGGCAAAAAATAGTATTGATTTCCCCATCAGCTTGGTAGACCACAGAATATAAGATGGAGTCCTACAAAAACATAAGATGAAGACTGTTCTGCCCTTAAGTACCAATGACATGATGGGAAACCAGACGATCACAGCTTATCTCAGTAGTGAGGGAAAGTAATAAAGTTTATCATAACATTCATTCTTCAGAATAATCCTATTTTAATTAAGGCGATTCGTTTTTTAATTGGACACATAGTAAATACTATTATTAGCTGAATAATAGACCATGGTAGTGTCTATAATTAATTTAGCACCTCAAACATAAGAGAATTCTTTATGTGGACCAAGCCCTTAGAAAAGCAATGGTGCAGCTCTTACTGAATCAGAGTTTAGGGGCATCTGCAACTGTTGGATTAACAGCATGACACAGGACCGGAATTTTCTGTGATTCTGCACCCCACAGAAACAGAGAAGACAGACCCCTCAAGTAAAAGAGAGAGAAAAAGAGAGGTTTCCTGGTGGAGGATATTTAAAGTTGCTCCCATGAAATTCCGGTCCTCTGCTAACAGGAGACTGGCTTTTACTTAGCAACTTTATGTAGGAATATAATAATATTTCAGTAGAACAAAATGATTGAGTGTTAGTTTTCATTCTTGTCTCCTGCAGGTATTATGTAACATCTAATGTCTTTCATATACTTCACAACCTCAACCTTAAGTTTAGGTTTTCTCACCGATCCTGTTTTAAAATGTCCCTATTCAAATAGCAAAACCTTTTCTCTTTTCAGACTTAAAGGTATTCAGGTATAGCATTGTATGTTCTAGATTTCTGTTTCCCTTTCTGGAGTATATTGACTGTTTTTTTTTTTCTTTCTCCATATGGTCTTATAGATTATTACTCATATAATACTGTTTTAGCTGTTTTTTCCTTAGTTTTATGACAGAAATTCATAGCAAGAATGCCTAATTTACAACATGATCTGCATATCGAAAGAATAGAATTGTTTGCAGTGTCTTTAGAGATTTGTTATCATTGTTTGAGACTGTCTATTAACCAATACCAATAGTTTCCTTACAGCACCAAATATTACATTCTGATCCATTTTTGCAGCTTATTTATCTCTATTCTGTTTAAGCCCTCTCAGGAAAGCACTGGAAGAATTTCCACAGCTACAAAGCAAATAAGTGGTGCAAATCCATGTTTATCTTCTAAATATTAATACTGTTCCTGACTATTTCCTTGTGAATATTTAATGATTAATATCCAAATAATGCTTATTTAAATGTGGTTTGTCAATCAGATTGGTCAGTTGTAGGCCAAGCCTGCTTTGAGTTATTGTGTTCATTGACAACACCAAAGAGCTAATGTTAGTAAGAAATTGGTGTTGTATACCCTCAAGTGCCTAGGCAGTGATAATATAACATGTACACAAATAAAAACAGAGAGAGTGTGTCTGTTATTTCTGAAGCTTTTACTTTCAGGTGTTTCTGTATGTCTTATGTATTACGCTTTTACATCAATATTATATGTTTCAATGGGTTTATTCCTGGAGTATAATATGTCATGAAATTTAAGAAATATTCAAAACCAAGCTTTCTCTAGAAGCCTTCAAACTCTTCTATAAAGTTATTTGAACGTTTTCCAGTTAAAAACCAGGATTTCTGATACTGAAAGCAAATATTCTGTGCTATTTCTAACAGTGGAGGTGTGGAGGGTTGACCCTGCCTGGATGCCAGGTGCCCACCAATGCTTCTCCATGACTCCCCTCTTCCAGCTGGACAGAGAGAAAATGTAATGAAAGGCTTGTGGATTAAAACAAGGGCACAGAAATATCACTCACCGATTACCATGACAGGCAAAATTGACTCAACCTGGGGAAATGAATTTAGTTTATTACCAATCAAACCAGAGTAGGGCAATAAGAAATAAAAACTAAATCTTAATTTTACCCCCACCCTTCCTTTCTTCCCAGGCTCAACTTCACTCCCAATATTCTCTACCTCTTTTTCCCCAGTGGTGCAGGGGCACAGGGAATAGGGGCTGTGGTCAGTTCATCACACGTTGTCTCTGATGCTCCTTCCTCCTCAGGAGAAGGACCCTTCACACCTCTTATTGCGCCTCGCGCAGGTTCTGAGGTGCTGGGTGTTACAGCTGCTGCGTGTTCCGCAGAACCCCTTCGCTGAGGGGTCCCGGGCGGGGCCAGACCCCTGCTAGCCAGCTGTTCTCCACCCAGGGCAGTGATGGCCAGGCACCTCCCTGCGCATGTTGGTTCTCAGCGCCCCCAGAGGTGGAGAGGTGGTTCTTGGGCTGGACTACCATAGGTTTTATTGTGCAGGGCCCCAGGGAACAGAAAGGTCCCACATCGGTGTCCCAGGAACCAAGAGAGCGAACTCCAGTTTGGCTGGGGGTTATAAGGGAGTCCCGAAGGGGCGGGGTAATACGAAACAGCCAATGGGAAGAGAGGGGGAGAGGGGTGGGTAATACAAAACCAACCAATGGGAACAGAGGGGCAGGAATGGGGGCTGTGGTTACATGTTGCAGGGGTACATGAATATGCATAAGAGTGGATGGGAGAGGCTTCTTACAACAAACCTGGAGGGGGCTTTCTTGGACCAAACCATGGTCTCTTGGACTTTTGGCCCCCCCGCTACCAATTCATTGCAACACACACCCTCTTTCCCTGATCTAGCATGGGGCCCCTCCCATGGGAGATAGTCCTCCAAGAACTTCTCCAATGTGAGTTCTTCCCATGGGCTGTAGTTATTTCACAAACTGCTCAAGTGTGGGTTACTTCCATAGGGTGTAGTCCTTCAGGAACAAACTGTTCCAGTGTGGGTCCCTCGCAGGGTCACAGACTTGTTCCAGCATGGTCTCCTCTCTCTATGGGGCCAACGGCCTTGCCAGAAGCCTGCTCCCACGGCACCATAACTTCCTTCAAGGCACATCCACCTTCTCTGGCACGGGGTCTGCCATGGGCAGTGGCTACCTGTTCCATGACGGACCTTCATGGGCTGCAGGAGGACAGCCTACTGTACCATGGTCTTCAACACAGTTGGGAATCTCTGCTCTGGTGTCTAGAGCACTCTCTTGGCCACCTGGGCACACTGCGCACATTCCATGGCAGAACAGAAGATTTTTCAGTAGTTGTCAAGAGTAAAGGCTCAAGGAGTCAGCAGAAAAAGAAAAGGCTGAGCACCCAAAACATTATACAAAAATGTGAATGGATTAAAAAAATTGGTTACAATCTGTAAACTGTGGAAGAAGAAAAAGTTGAAGATGAATCCCAGGTTATGAGTCAGAGTGATAAGCAGAGGGATAGTGTTCTCAACAAGGGGAAGGAGAAGGGGGAAGGGAAAGGGAAAAGGGAAGGGAAAGGGAAAGGGAAAAGGGAAGGGAAAGGAAAAGGGAAAGAGAAAGGGAAAGGGAAGGGAGATCACTATTTTTGAGCTTAATCTTGGTGATCCTTCCAGCAACGTATGTGGATTACCATATTATTTTTATTTCCTGACAAAACACAATTTCATTTCTATTGTAGTATACTCCACAAAAAATTTAAATAAGGAACTCCATAAGAAGTGAAAGTCACCTAGATATCACCACAATAGGTTTAGTCAATATTCTGTATTAGAGCATAAATTATTGATGACATTAAAGGCAGATATAGAAAACCCTTGATAGTGATTCTCATTTAGTTTCTACAGTCTTCATTCAATCCTGTGCTGTTGCACAGCTAAAATGTTTCTTCTCTGTTTTTATATAATTTTTTTTAGGACATTAAAACGATACTGTCTTTCCAGAGTACCAGCCTAACTGGGTTTTCAATTACATTGGTTTATATCAAAAGTCATTTTCCCCGTATGAAAAATCCATAGTAAAAACAAATTGTCACTAGGAGTAGTTTGTTTGACTATAAGACATCATATTAGCAATGAAAACCAGATGATTACATAGTGTATTAGCAAACTACCTGATAGGTTTAGTTGCTAAGACCTAGGCCTCACATGTGTTTGGAAACCCAAAAAGTGGGGTAATTCAACAGTGATATGAAGTTATGGGTTTGACTGCATAGAGTTTTGACAGACGAAACACAATGTATACCCAAGAGGGGAAAAAAAATTAAAAATAGAAGAGAAAGACTGAGTTATTCAGAGCCTTGCTTTGCCACAATGCAGAAAGTCTGTCACACTGGGTGCAGGCTCATGTCCGGAGATATAGAGCAGAAGATGCAAGGTGAGTTTGTTTAGGTTGGATGAAAGGAAGAGAAAACATAAAACCATATGTCTGTCAAAATCTGAACTAGTGAGTATAGATTCATGGTGTAGATAGATGTCAAAAGAGAGACAAATTAAACCCTAGAAAAGTCTGTTTGTCTTCATTGGTTATTAAACGAGACTCTGAAGTTATGCACTAAGATATACATTTGTACTTCACAGATAACTAAAATTCAGTAAGATGATTCCAGTGAGATGCACAGGACTTGAGCAGGAATATATGTACTGAAATATTAATACAGAGATGACAGGTGGACTTGTGTTTGCAGATGAGCCTACCGAAGCTAAAGCAGAGAAAATATCAAAGGCTGGTCCTCCTGAGCATGTCAGGTGCAGGGAGTAGGCAGAGGGTGCACATGTGGTACAGGAGGGTGGGTAGGAAATTAAGATTGCCTGATAGTCATTACATTAATGCATGAGATGAGACTTAAGGTTAACACCTTGCTACAAACTAGAGGAAGAAGATACTTAAATGTCCCAAATTTTGCATTTTAGGTAAGCGCCTCAACTGCTAAGCTTTTGAAATATTCTCACAAAAAGGAGGAAGAGGAGCTTTTCAACTTGATGCACCATTTTGATGCAAAGGATGACTGGGGGAAAGTTGCACATAATGACACACATATGTAAAGAAAACAGATGACACTATGTTCATTGCTCACTCTGTGGATGTCCTGACCCATTCTGCATCAAAGCTGGCTTGGATCTGCTCTCCCTCAGTGCGATGAGGTGCACCAGGACCTGCAATGAAGCACAGCTTCTGATGCTTTTGGCCTGCAGGCTGGGTCTCAGCTGTCTGAGTAGCAACGATATGAAGCAACATATATTGGGAAAGGCAAACGGATCTTTGGTTCATTTTAAGACCTTTTAAATGAAAAACAGAATGAAAAACAGAATGAAAAACAGATTGAAACTGGGAAGCATTCAGGCCATAAAAATTTTACTGGACAAAACCAAAGCAGCTTTGAGATCTCTTAGGGGGTTTTCTCAGAGTCGGCTCTGTCCCCAGCACTTATTCAGCTTTGCATTCCACCATGTTCTGTAATGACAGCATAGAACAAGTTTAAATTCATTATCCATTGGATTAAAACAAATAATACACAAAAAATTAGTGAACCAGACAATGTTGTTGAATGTATTCATTGTAAGCACAATTGGCAGGCAGCTTGCTGTACAATTTATTTGGTAGCTCAAAGGGAGAAAGGGGAGAAGCATTAACTCATGCTTTGATCTTTCCTTAGCCTCCAATTGTGAAAGCTGTTCCTGTTAGCTCTGATATTTTGAAGGATTATGTCTTTCTCTTTTGTCACTTCAAAACACTTTCTCCTGGAAGGTTTGGACAAAAATTGGTTCTTGCTAGGAGAAAGTACATATGTTTTGGGCAGGCCACTTGACTGCAGGAAAGATCTTGTTCTTGGCTTTTTCTCCCACTAAAAAGGATCAGGCTCAGCTGAGTGAGCTCCAAGAGCTCTCATATGACTGCTGTGATTGCCCACATTTGATCTTCTATTTTCTTTTGTTAGGTTCCTAGAAACATCAAGGGATTTAAAAGTACCCTAAACCAGATCAGAACATAGCATGGATTTTAGGAATCTTGGCACCATTAAATTGTACAGCTGCTCTCTTGCATGGTATGTATCTATACTGCGGTTATACACTTTTCCTGGTTTATTAAGCTCCTTTCCAGCTGGCTTGAATGCCCAGCCAGTCTTCTGGTGCTTTTGGGACTCGTCTCACCACCCACACATTCAGAAGCCTGTAAATAGTCTGTGGAGCAATAAGAGCTCTGACCTTACAGTCCCCTTTGGACACTAACGTAAAATAAATAACCCACCGCAACAGCAGGGCAAGTATTTACGAGTCCTCTGTGGAAGTCATACTCAGCATAGGGAAGAATATTTCAGTGAAACACTTCAGATCACACATGCTTTGTTTTATTTCCTTTCTAATCTTACAAATAGGCAAACTCTTTTTCTTTTTTTTTTCTTTTTTTGTTTTTGTTATAGTCACATTATCACAGTTTGGAAAACATTGAGCTAACTTGAATAAAGCTCAAGCTGCTCTTGAAATATTCTCTTGGTCTAAAGTTTAGATATTGTCTCACTTGTATAATCAAATGTCTGTCAGTCAAACCTCTTCCAGCTTCACTTATCTAATTAAAAATCTGTCTCTGCTTTTGTTTTCACTTTGCCTGCATTAAGCCTCATGTAGTAGTCTGTTTACTACATTTGCAACATACATGTCTCATTTCAAGTCTCTCCTTTATTCCCAGCAGCTGTCATAGTTTTCCTTTTCTTTTAGAGTAATATTTTTCTTACTTTAGTGATCTGTTTTATTATATCCACTTGGTGTACCTAACTTCATTATTTTCCTATTCTCTCACTAGTTTTTTATTATTTTGACTTTTTCTCCCCAGTTTTTACCTTATGCACTTATGTAATTCTTCTGTTACTAGGTGCTTTTAACAGAATTTCTCTTCGTTTTCTTTCCCTATATTTTTCTCTTGTGGGATTTCCCTTATTGGTCTTGACAGGCATTTACATCATCCTCACTACTTGTCTGTTTTATATGTTGGTTTTAATATTTATTTTGTCTTGCATTTTTCCTCATGATAAATCCGATAAAGTCTCCGCTTCTCATATTAAAATGCATCTCTGCAGTAATATAAGAAGTTTACAGTGATGACATGACAACTAGTACTTCAAACTCACTGCTCCTTGCCGACTCAAACGGTGACAATGTTATAGGCTTCAGAGACAAAAGACGAAAGTCCCTACCACAAAAGTGTTGTCTTCTGTATTACTGTTTTTAAGTATGCCTGCAACCCCAGGTCTTTCCTACAGTGACCTTCTTCTACGTCAGTACATGGGGAAAAGTGACATGGTGGGTACATTCAGGGAGGAGTAGGAGCAGCTCTCTTAGAAACTCGGAAGTTCTCTCCTTGATAACAGGTCCTTCTGCAATACCCCCTCCTGTTGCCCCTATTCTCTTACAGTCCTACAAGAACAGAACAGATGTCTTTCTTCACGAACGGTGTGGCAAGCTTTGTGGGCATTGTTCTAGCTGGAGAAAGGTGTTTTATGCTTTCTCATGACTACTGCAGTTAAACCAATCCCACTAATTAACTGCTAAAGCTTAGTGAGTGGTTCAGTTGTAGAGATATGTACTGGGTCTGGCTGAGATGGAGTTAGTTTTCTCCATAGCTAAACCACAATAATGTGCAATATTTGCTTAACCTGTAGAGGGAGGGTGGGGTAATTTTTTTTCTTTTAATAGGTTTTCTATGCCTACTGTTCATTATTGCAAAATAGTGCTTACCTCTTTGACATTACATGCCTTGATGTGGCTAAGGAATATTTCCTCATTTATGTAACAGGTAAAAGACCATATATTTTCTCCTTTCCTATTCTACTTTTTCTTTCATTAATTGGCTCTTTACTCTCATCTATTCTTGCTTTCTTCATTTTCTCTACCTATTTTCAGAATGCAAATAGAAATCTCACTACTATGGGAGGACTGTCAGACTGTTAATAGGTTCAGAACTCTGCATCAGTAAGGCAAAATGTTCTACCTCTTCACAATGACTGAGGAGGTCACCACCACATCTTCAAATATCACCAATTCCAACAAGATTTTAAATAAAGAACTCTGCATTTGAGAAAAGGAGCTATTACAAGCTGAAGAAGTATGAGAGTTTATGTTGTACTGGAGTTTACAGCTGGAGGTTATGGAGAAACCTGATATTTGAGACAGTTCTTGTACAAGGACTTTTTATTTACAGAGAGTAGAACACTGAACAGCTTGAACTATGTGTTGTCCCACATTGCACATTCCTTTTTCAAAAGCAACTCCATTTTCATTTTGCAGGTGTCAGAGGGAAATGTTCCTGAAAACATTCATAGTGTGTTTCACAAAACGAGTCTGACTAAATTTTGCCTTAAATCTCAAGTGTGTACTTGCCACCCAAATTTTGAACTTCTAAAGGGGGCATGTTCACCTCGATGCCTCTGCATCGCCTCCTACTTAGGCTGCAGAACACTTCAACAAATCACCTCAAAAAAGAGGGATTCAAGGGCCTTACTGCTAGTTCAAGTCAAACCAAAGTATTCCAATTTTGGTTTATACTACAAGAGGATGAAATGGTGGAACAAAAGTAACCTGAAATTACTGTACTCTAAATGTGAAGAGGAAGGCAATGCCAAAATTAACAGAATGTGAAACAGGATTCTGCAATCCATCACTACCTTCCTCTCAGCTGGAGGTGGGGCTGTTGAACAGATGTGTTGGGATTTCTGCAGAGAAAGGCGGAAGAACCTGGAGAAACACAAAAGGAAAGCATGTTCCACTAAGGACATCTTGAGAGAAGATGGGCTGAGAAGGACTCTGCTATGCCACTCAAAATATCCAGTCAAGCAGTCCCTAGGACATTACCTCCTCATGTTTTTCTCTTTGGCACAAGGTACACAGTATCTGAGGAATGTCACAACAGAAGGCATTTTATCCTTCTGTGTATCAAGTCTATCTACAACGCAAAATGAAAAGCGGTCTGATTTCCAATATTTTAAGAATTTTTTATCTCTGATTTTGGCACATGACACACAGCCTTCACTCTGATGGTAGATTTTTGTTTAGTCTGGATATAAGTAGGTCAACAAGATTTTATGAACCATGTCACAAGTTAAAAAGAAACTGTGTATGCAGAGAGTATAGAGCAAGCTCACAGAAACATCTCAAGGCTTCCTCTGACAAGCTCAAGGATGGATTTTTTTTTTGTTGTTTTTTGAAAGCAACATACCTTCAGAACTAGGGAAATTAACAAGAAATAACAGGACAAGGTTAACATAGAAAGACATTGCTAAAGAGAAAAAGAACAGTTTCCACTGTTTTGGACAAATTGGTATGGTAGGTTTCATTTATTGATTAAATATATTGCTATATCTGGAGTCAAAGATTATCCAGAAAGCTGATTGGAAAATGTACCTTTCAGCCATACTGCTTTCAGCTTATCTAAATGTGACACTCCAAGCTATGGCTCTGCATAATGAGGCAGAAAAGTATTTCTAGAATTTTATTAATTTGTTTCAGGTAGATGAGTTTGACTAAAAAGTAAAATCTTCAATTATACACCATATTGGACTTTACTGTTTGCATTTTTCAAGCATTTGGTATGTCTTTCCTTCAGATGCTTGGTATTTCTGGGCATGAAGGAAATCTGAATATATAAAGACTTCCAAAAGAAAGTGAATAATTGTTAGGAGTGGAAGTTGGAAAGGAGGAATTTAATATCACTTCTGTATTTTCTTTCAGAATAAGAAAGAGACAAATGACAGCAAATGAAAGCTGTTTCTCTTGCTGGAATGGTAACAATAGTCCCAGTGGATTCAGCAACTTGAAAACTCTGAAAAAGGAGAGTTCAAAATCTATGTATTACAATATTCAGATTAGACTATTCATTTCCTGCCTGAAAGTCAGTATTTCTGTCTATCTCACTCCTTGATATGGAGTTACTTTCTGAATTGCATCCATCTGATTAATGATAGGATTTTTTCATCGATGCAAATAACCAAATTACTTGTGAAAGCAAGATCATTATCTTCAGGTAGTAGAGGGATTGGATATAGTACTATTTGCACATCTCTAGAACCAATCCCATTACATATAAATTGGAATTTGATTTAAGAATCTAATTTATAAATATAAGATTTGAACCAAGACTTTGGTTTATATTCCTAAGCCATGATTAATAAATCTGCCTAGTAAATCAGTCTTTTTTAACAAATAAACTGGGTTTCATAAAATAGATCTTAATAACCAGAGTATATGAAGTCCTGACTTATAAATCACAGATATGACTAAAAATCAGTCATATTGCTTATAAATCAGCAATGCTACTTTCAAAAGTGCCATGCTTCTGAAGAAAGGTGAAAGACAGATGTTCCTTACTTTATGTATGTATATTTAATTTAGGTATTTAAAGTGATAGCAATTATAAAGCTACTTCTGAAATGGTTATTTGAAAAACAGCACCTTAAAGTGATGATAGAGCAGAAGGGGAATTTTATTGGTATTCATAAATGTGCACCTTGCCATTTGTAACTGTCTTTGTACTCTCCCCTCTGCACAGGCTGCCTATCAGGGTTGTAGTGGGCTGTCAAGACTGTTGCAGGTCTGATGCTTGTTATTCTCCTGTTTAGTTTTTTCAAATATGCCCTTGCCAGTCTCAGTAGCAAGAGATGGACTGCTTTAATTTATTAATTTCCAGATGCTATTTTAGGCGTTGGAGTTAAACCACAGTTCAAAAACTCCAAATTTGAGTAGCGGGAAAAAATGAGAGGAATAGGTTAATTGATCCTTAAAAATATTGAAGGCAATATTTTTTTTCTGGTATTCTTCATCAAGTTTCTGCTTTTCTTGTGTTTGGTGGGAATGATCCCATATTCTTCAGTCATCTACTCAAAGAATAAATGAAATACCAACAGACTATAGAGCTGACTTCAGTGCATGTAGGAAAATTCAGTCAATTCTTCCCTAAAGTTCTTTAACATTTATGCTTGGTGTGATTTGGTTTGAATTTTTGGGTGATGGCTTTTAAAATTATTTATTTATTTGATATTGGGTTTGTTTATTTGTTTGTTTTTCGGCAAGAGAGATTTCTTTTTTCAATTAGTAGGAATAAGTGTATAAAGAAACATATTAAAACATAAACTGTAATTACTTCAAGTCCAACTTGTATATGAATATAATAGTGAAAATGCTATCATAAATATATATTTTAGTTCTTTACACTAGTTTTCTATCCTCAAATATTATGAAAATCTATCCTTAAACAAAAGCAGAGACTCTCTTTCCTCCCCAATTCAACCCATAATATTTCCTGCAGAGTTCAAAACCTATGAACTTTAAATCTGAGTTGGGAAAGACTCACGTTCTCACCCTCAATCATTCTTCACTTCTCCCATGCTGGACCAACACCCTGACTGGAAGGATGCTAGAGGGAGAAACAGTGGGAAAAAATGACTTTTGGTTTACCCTATTATTATTTGCATAGGTATTAAAATATAATCAATGCAAGTTTTCAAATATCTCCCCTAGCAAAAGTAGATTTTTGTAACAAACATGTATGGTCTGTTCTGGCTTTCTCTTTCTGTCATTTAAATAAGAATTTTTAAATACTTTTTCTTCTTTTGTAACCAATGTTCTAAATTGAAATGTTTAAATTAATTGAGAATTTCACCCAAAAACCATTTTGCCTAAAAAAGAACATGTTCCATCAAGGTTTACTTTAAAGCATATTTCCTCTCACAAATTTCCGTTTCTTCCTTTCATGTAGCTAAAAATGGAACCTAATAAAAGGTCTAATATTTTAGTAGATTTTAGGTATGCTTTTTTTTTTTTTTTTAATGTCTGAGAGACAGTGAGAAGTACTAATAGCCAAGATCTCGGTTTACCCTGTCAGTCACTTGGGCCCTGGGAACTACCGATCAATCGGCCTCACCTCTCTGTCCAGCGAGAACATGGAACAGATTGTCTTGAAAGATATATCAAAACTTGGAAGATAGGGAAGTGATTAGAGACAGTCAGTACAAGGAACTCCACATGGGATGAGGTAGTCACTGGTATCAGTACAGGCTGAAGGATGAATGGATTGAGAGTATCCTTGTGGAATGCGACCTGAAGATACTGTTAGATGAAAAATTTTAATATGAGCCAAGACTATAAGCTTGCACCCCAGAAAGCCAACCTTATCTTGGCCTGTATCAAAAGCAATGTGGCCAGCAAGGCAGGGGAGGGATTCTGCCCCTCTACTCTGCCTTCATGAGACCCCACCTGCATCCAGCTCTGAGTCCTCCACCCAAGAAAGACAGGGACCTGTTAGAGAGGGTCTAGAGCAGGGCCATGGAAATTTTTCATGGAACACCTCTCCTATGAAGGCAGGATGGTTCAGCCTTCTGGAGAAGAGAAGGCTCTGGGAAGACCATATTGAAGCCTTTCAATATACATGGGAGGCTTATGAGAAAGATGGAGGCTTTTTGCAAAGGTCTGTAGTGACAGAACAAAGGGTAACAGTTTTAAAACAAAAGATGGTAGGTTTAGGTCAGAAGACATTTTTTATGAAGAGAGTGTTGAAGACACTGACACAGGTTGTCGATGCCCCATCCCTGGAAGTGTTCAAGATCAGGTGGGATGGCGTTTAGAGTAATCTAATCTAATGAAAGATGCCCCTGCTCATGGAAGGTGGGTTGGACTAGATGACCTTTCAAGGTCCCTTCCCAACCCAAACCTTTCTATAAATCTATGATTTTATGAAGACAAAACTAGAGCCTATTTAAAGTAGTGCTTTCCAACTAGGGTTGATTTTTCTTTTTCAAAATTTTCTGATTATATTATCATATTTGTAATGTAGGTAAATGTTTTGCTTTCTCATCACAATCCGAGTACTGAGTCCAAGACAAACATATTAAAAACAGAGATATTGGAAAAACTCGTGTATCTTTGAAAACATTTCTCTCATTATTAATCATAAGCAGCAGCAAAATAATACTTCATACATTATTTGAATGCTGTGGGAACAATCTCAACATTTAGTCTGAAATGCAGCACCTGAAATCTGAGAGACCCTTCACTCAATAATTGTAACTTCTTGATTCTTCTAGGTATCTGTGAGGGGCATTGAAGATAGGAATGCCATAAAAAATAGGAACATCACAGATAATAACAGACTTTCAGTAGAGTGGGAAGCTTACTGACAACTACTTCATACTCATTGTTCTCCCACTTTTTTATTCACCAGGTTCTGATCAGTCTGTCAATAAGAAACTGGTGTTTCTGTAGATAGCTGTGACTCTTGCTGGTTGTTTTCCATTTTGGGCTTGGTCTTGCTGTTTTTTACATTTTTTCTCCACTGACCAGTTTTAAGGCTCAAGAAGAAAAAAAAGTCCTTTTTTAAACATCATATGGCCATTTTATTTGTATTTTATCACTGAGGATGGTATTCAGTCAAAACTAATGGTTAATGAACCAGTATTCCTGTATTTGCCAAATTTCTACAAATATTCTATGGAGAAAAGTAGTTGGATTGGGGTAAATCCAGTGGGAATTTTACCTAAATAAGGACCTGATTTTAGGAATATACGGATATTTTTCTCCTCCTATTTAATAATATAGGAGGTATTCACTTCAGAAAAATAGATTAATGGTAGTCTAAAACATTGTAACTTGCGAGATATTTGAGATAGACAAACTGATTCCTTTTTCTCTCATTCTTTTAAGAAATGGTCATCTATCTGAATGGCCAAAAATCTTATGGAAATTGCCCATTGAAAATCTGATTTCTGGACTGTTTACTCACCAATTTTGGACATAGTGCACTCTGAGACTCTCTTGTGTCCTTCGTTCTTGTCTCAGGAGAGAGAGAGTAAGTAAGAGCTAGTGGATCTGAATACTGTGATTTATTTAAAAACCAATGAGATTAGAGGTACTTGATTACCTGAGGTACTCATTTGCCCACAGTGTTACATTCGGTAGGACTGAGCTTCTCTTCCCCACAGGCAGAGCTGGCAAAGTTGGGCAGCAAGTTATGTAAGCTCATGACATGGTTCTGCTCACAGTTACCAATATTGGATGTCATCCATCAGGGTGCCTCTCTGGGGTCTCCCACCTTTCATCTCCATGCATCTCTGTGATCTCTGAGATGTTTCCTCACTTCCAGGTTGTTTCCTCCAGCCAGAGCAAAACTTAGATCTTCACCACCTCCTTTCTGATGCTACTTCTTTACAAGGCCATTTTCTTTTTGTGAACCATTTTTTTTTTTAGCACCAGCTCCTCTGGTATCTAAGCCTCCAGTTTTTCCTGACTACACAGTCTGTGTACAAAAGCACAACTTTGCAATTGGTGCTCCTCTTTCACGTCTTTTTATTAACTGAAGGATTTAGGATGTGCTAAGTCTGTTTAGATCAGGTGTTACAAAAATTTACATCCAGTCCATATGAGTTTCATCCAGGAAATAGAAGGTTTTTGTTGGGGAATTCAAAAGTTCAGTTTTGAGCACTCACAGACACATAAATTTATTGTGTTTACTGACTCCCATTACCATTCACAGCTTAATGACTAAGAAACAAATATACCACCAGATAGAATTCAGTTTAGCATCATTTCAAAGAATCATAAAAGTGAATATAATTTAACAATGGGAATAATTCAATTCCCATATGAATGTAGAAAAAGTCACTGAAGGTCAAATAGTTGATTACACAAGGGGAGCAAGACTGGTTTTTTTGTGATGATCAAAAAAAAGATGTACTGTGGCATAAAAATGATAACAGTCATAAGTCAGAAGATGAGCATTGGGTAAATGCATATATTTATGCTCTGAGGACAGCACAGAAGATAACATTTATGAATGAGATGGAAAAAGAGTGCCTCAAGGTGAGCAAAAAAGATTTTGCTGAAAATTTAAACTCCCAGAAAGCTTTAAGAAAGAGGAAGAAAAGATTGATAAAATGTAATTATCATTGTGCTTTTATGTTTCTTGTGTCAGTTCTCATTTCACACTGGTCCTAAAACAACTAAGACAACAATTGTTTGTTTCTAGAAGATGGATTGCTGTCAAAAATAGAAATGTGCAATGAGCAGCAAGAAAAAAAATCCTTTATCTAAGGGCTTTACTACTTCATATAACAGACTGAGTAATAACTACAAAATGTTTCATTTGGTTTGAAACTGCAAATGGACTACTCATCAATGATATTTGAAAATATCTATTTTTTATTATATGTTTTATCAACCATAGCTGCTTTTCAGATACATCGCAAGAAAAAAGACAGACTTTTTAAAGCAATAAAGGTCACTTGAATGCTATTTTGGATTTAATACAGCTCAAAATTTTCACCTACTGATTTTTATATTAATTTATTATATGATGTCTTTGAATAACAGGTCAAGCAGTGATTCAGAAATGGATGTTCTTTTTGAAACGTGCTGGCATTTTGCAGTTAGGATTACTGGTTTGGTTAAAAAAGTTTATGTAATTGGTGATTTTGCACCCGTAATTTCAATCCTCTCCTCTCTAGTATATCCCACTAACATCAGTGTGAACCTTTTTCTTACAAATTTCACATCAATAGAATTCAGTGAAAGATGGAAAGTTTATCAGAATTAAAATTTACCAAAGACCAGTATAGCTTTACAAAATATTAAATCCCACAGTAAGATCACCGACCAATAGTTTTAGTTGTGTGTTTATAAATGTGCAAATTTTTGTTCTAAAATTTAAAAGCTGCCTCAGTTGATAATTGTTTAAAAAAGGACAAATCAAAACTCCAGCTATGATGGAAAACAATAATTAACCTCAATAAGAAAAGTCAAATACAAACAGATGGAGGAACATATGCTAAATAAAATGTAAATGTGAAGAGAAATCACTAAGACCTAGAATTTCAGATTTTCTTTTTGTTTGTCTGTTTTACCTTAAAGAAATTTCAAAATGTTGAGTTATAAATACAAGCAAAATTTCACCGAGTACTACAGTAGCGAAAGAATGTAATTTGTCCAAGTAGATAAGGCCCCAGAAGTGATGAACCCTAAAAGGTACCCCAAGTGTGTTCTGAAATGAGGACAAAATATGATAGAAAAAATGCTGTACCTCATTATGGCAAGCCTGTCTTATCTATCAATCTCCTATTCATCAATGTTTCAATTTAAACATATTCATGATAATTTTCAGCTACCGTTGCTTCTAAAGTATTATAAAAAATGAAAGTCCAACTTTCACCAGCGCTTTGCAGATACAGATGCAGATACAGATGCAGATACAGTGTTAAACAAGCTAACCAGGTGTTATGGTTTGAAAAAAAC
>VZTA01022321.1:6748-39557 GCA_013398855.1 Mohoua ochrocephala
TCAGTTTCCCGTGTAGATGTACTTGATGAGGGACGCCAGGCTCAGTTCCCCGTGTGGATGTACTCGATGGGGGAGGCCAGGCTCAGTTCCCTGTGTGGATGTACTCGATGGGGGACGCCAGGCTCAGTTCCCCGTGTAGATGTACTTGATGGGGGAGGCCTGTCCCTCCAGGGTCAGGCTGTCGGTCTCGTTGAAGGTGTCGCTTTCACCGGAGCGGTTGGCGCTTTTCACGCGGTTCATCCGCGACTGCAGCCGCTCATGTTCCTTGCGCAGCTCGGAGTAGGAGTGGGAGAAGGTGTGGAATATCGACGTGGCAGGGAAGGACATGATGAGGATCCCGCTGAGGATGCTGCTGAGAGCCACCATCTGGCCCGGCACGCTCCGCGGGACCATGTCTCCGTAGCCCACGGTGGTCATGGAGATGATGGCCCACCAGTAGGAGGCCGGAATGCTGGTGAATTCCAGCACCCTGCCGGACTCATTCTCGGCCAGGTAGACCAGGGGGGAGAACAGGGTGACAGCCACGCACAGGAAGAGCAGCAGCAGCCCGAATTCCCGCGTGCACTTGCGCACGGTGAGGCCCAGGGTCTGCAGGCCCAGGGAGTGCCGGGCAAGGCGCATGACGTACAGGATCCTCAAGGCACGTAAAACCCGTAGCACCAAGCCCACCTTCTCCAGGTACGTGTTGCTGCTCGGCCTGTCCTCCTCCTCGCTGGAGTCGTCCTCGGAGAAGATGAGGGAGACGTAGTAGGGGGAAATGGCCAAGAAGTCAATGATGTTCAGGGGTCCTTTGAAGAACTGACACTTGCTCCTGGCCTGGATGAACCGGAGGCAGAACTCCAGGGAGAACCAAGCCACGCAGATGGTCTCGATGACGAAGATGTAATAGCACTTCTGGGAACACTCACCCTGACACAAAGCAGAGAGGGAAATAAATAAAAGAACAGTCTGTGAACCAGCATCCAAAAACACTGAGGGAGAAGCAACGTGGATCTGCCTGAGTCACTGGGACCGGAGATAAACAAGCCCCAGCTCACAGGTAGTGTGGCAGCTGTCCTTCAGTGCTGTGCAGAGAGTACTGAGCACACCAAACAGCTGAATGAACACATCTATCTACCTGCCTCACTTTACTCTGCTGTTTCTTCCAGCCCTTTTGAATGAAACCCATCTATGTATGAATCTACTTAGAGCATGCAGGCTCCAAGTCCTGAATAATTCCCACTTTCTGCTGCACTTGGGAGGAACAAGTCTTTTTGTGCTACAGAATTGGCCAGCTGAGGTTGCCCCCTCAGGAGTATGTCTCACCCTGCCTAGCCCTCAGAACAATTTAGCTCTGTAGCGCCGTTTGGGGATTTTTCCTTTCTGCACAGCAAACTGTCGAGTCCGTATTTTCCCACTAAGATGAAACGCCACACAAGCTAATGAAGGCTTGGCCCTGCCAGAGCTCTGCATGCAGGGTCAGGCTGTGGCTCCATTTGCAGTCCGTGCTGGAGTGCATTGATGTTTGCAGAGCTGCTGACTGGGCTTGATGAGATTGCCTGCAATCAGCAGTTGTGTTGTGCAGCGCTCACTCTTTCTGAGCCTTGAATTATTTGTACAGTGCAGCCTGGACTCTGCACAAAGCTGCCTCTGGTCACTCCAGCGATGTGGCCTCTGAATTATTCATTGCTCCCATCAAGATTTATTTTGTTTTTTGTTAACTGGGCTGAATTTCCAGTCCATCTGTTATTTATTTGCCTTTAGACATTCGCAGGGGACATTACTCTCAGATCATCATGGGGTTTTCCCTGTACCTTCCTTAGAAAATAGAAGAAAAGACATTTTGTTTGCTGGAAGGTTTAACCATTTAGATGTAGGGTGTCTTTTGAACTGAGTGTGAAATTTCCAGGTGTAGCAATGTAGAGACTGGTTGGGAGATTTTTAATTCTTGCCACCCTCAGTGACCTCAGTATTCCCTATGGAAATTTCTATTTACTTAGAGAAGGCAATTTATGCTGTCAGCATAATGAGAACATGTTCATTGACTTCACATTGGGAGATGGATTTCATCCCATGAGTCTGCATGTGAATGTTTTATATATTAGGAACATTTGTATATATTATGGAATGCACCTGACTTGATTTATGTAGAATATCCTTCTCTAATGTCAGTCTCTTTAAACATCCTTCATCCTTTTGAACATCCTGTTCAAAAGCAGCAAATGTTGAAATAAGAGGGGAGGAAAAAGGAAATATTAAGCACCAAAGCTGATTTCTGTTTCTCCCAGTAGTTTTGAGGATTTTTACACCTCAGTGTTTTATGTTGCTCCCAGAACTGTTGTCCAAAGAACAGGCAGAACATGCTGACTTCAAATCTCTGTTCTCACCAAAATACTGAGCCCCTGTGTCAGTGGGAGATTTCAAATCTTTTTGCCACCACATTCCCATTGGTCACTTTCAGTATGGCCCAAACACTCTGACCCATGAAAGGTTTTTTTTGCCTAAATGTCCAATAAAGAAATCTCTGTGCCACAACAACTTCCGTACAATTCCTCTTTCTGAACAAACCAGACACGTTGGGTAAATTCTAGTGCTCAGCACCTGCCAACACAAACCACAACCAACTCCCTCCCTTGCCCTCACCATTAACTAGAGCAGAATTCCGGGGTTTTATTTTCAGATCTTTGGGTCAAAGTTTCACTGAGCTCTTTCTCCTGCTGCTGAGGTTTTGCACGTGAAGTACCACGGTGGAGTGGGAGCTCTAAAAGCTCCGAGCTGGTGTGGTGCTCACTGTGAGCAAGAGGGGAAGATGAGGTTCTATTTATTTTTATTTTCATTTTTTTGGGGGGTGGTCTTTTTCAACAAAACCCCCTGACATGTTTTACACCACCATAGCTTCAATCAGTACTCAACCTGTCACTGGCTTTGATGGGAGAACAGCTATGACAGGCCCAGCAGTGAGCATGGAACTCTTTATTCATCCTGCAGATTTACTTTTCAACAATGCAAGGATTTATCAGGATTTATGGAACTTCCCTCCAGCAGAAATTCTACAACCTATGATATAAATGTAATAAAATGAGTGCCTGGTATTGATCTTCTGTATGAAATGAGCATTTGGCTCAGCAATGAATGAAACAATATTTTGTGTGTAAAAAGATATATACTGAGCCTGGTGCCTGAAATATTGAGTGGTTTCTTAGATTTATAAACCACCTCAAAGAAGCAAAGGAGTTGTTTCAGACTCCTCTACCACCGGAGATAGTCGGCAATTCCAGCTTCCTTTTCATTATTCCCCTCTGGTGTATAAGAGAGTGGCTTATTTTCTGTGTTCTCTTATGTGCTGGAGCTTATGGTGCTACAGTGAGATTGCTCATTTTAGGATATTTCTGTTAAATTCTCTTTAAATAGGAAAAAAAATTTAGGCTCATCATAAAAAATAGAAGAACAGCAGTACTGAGTCCAGTTAACCCAGTTCCCTCAATAGCCAGAGGAAATAGGTGCCCAAGGCAACTCTCCTGGCTTCTGTTTTCCATTCACACAATCCCAGAACAGTTTGGGTAGAAGGGTCCTTAAAGACCAGGTTGCTCCAAGCCCTGTCCAACCTGGCCTTGGATACTTCCAGGGATGGGGCAGGAGAAAAGAAATTTATTCACTAACTGTGAATTCCAGCTGAATGTGCTTGAGATATGTGCCACTCACAAGATAAAAAGAGATAAATTACCTGGCCTCTCAGTTTGCCAGGAAACATTAATTAAAGTGTAATGACATCTAGGGTAATAAACAAAATCAGATACCAGAGCTGTGCAGTGCTAACCTAACTTTCAACAGGTATAAATCTCATCCAGTGAAAATAATATCTTTACGTGCATCAATAATTTTAGTAATGCCCAGGGAGACCGAATCAGAATTTCCCCTGCAAAATATCTCTCTCATCTATCCATGCTGGTTTGCAGATGCTGCTCACTCTTTTAGGTTTTCTAGACAGGAAAAATCTTTATTATTATTGAATAACTGTATGACACTCCCAAGGAACTACTCTGGTCCCTTCGGGGTCTGCTCTGTGCTGATCATTTGTGTCCCACCTGTCTGCACTCTAAGACACTTTACAATTAAAATATGCTCTGGAAAACTCCTTCTGAATCATTGCCTGATCCACCAATGACTTTCCTACTGCCACGGATTTACCCCAATACCTTTTGCAGTGGATATTTACCCTTTATTCCCTCTTAATCTGAAGTACAATGAGGAAAGAAATCCTGTTATTCCCATTACGTTGGGAGTGCAGTGCTGCAGCCGTGTGAGGGTAAAATTGGATCGGTACCAACTTTTTGCCCTTGGTGTGATTGACTCTAAGTGGAAGTTTATTGGCAGCAATCTGAGCCCGTTTTCTGTGGTGTGTAATTTGGGATTTCCCACAATCTATAAGCAGGGTGGAGCCTGAGGTGTCAAACAAGCAAAACTACAGCATTTCCTGTGATCTCCTCCCTGTGCTTGCCAGTGAGCACTGCTCAGGATGGTGTCAGTGATTCCGAGCGTTTCTTGTGTCAAATGATCTATCCCCAAGTTAAATAGCAGAAGTTCCTCCAGTGCTTGTAGAACGCTTTGCTAATAAGCACAGCTTGATCAGTATCTGGATTATTTCACAGTCATGTCATATTTCCAGAGCTGTGGAGTGGAATTCAGTGTGTACCTCAGCACAAGGTAGGTCTGTAGCTCGCACAGCACACTCGTGAGAAGGGCATCTCGTGTTATTTATGAGCCAAGCTGATAAAAGTCCTTGAACCCAGCTAGAAGCCGTGAGTGAACCACTGTATGCAAACACTGTTGTTCCCGGGGCATGTTTATGGGAACCAGCTGGCTCATCATCATAAAACAAATGAGCAATGGACTGAAAGGATCTGAGCCCTGTTCCCAGCCAGCTCCGCCCGAGATGCAGCAGCGATTGCTCCCGAGGAAAGGCTGTCCTGGTGCTCAGTCACCCGCACCCGATGGAGCCAGAACCAGGCAGGGAAGGAGCTCAGAGAGCACGTGCTCCATTGTGGAGTCCCTAAACACAGGACCTGCACCTTCTTATCCCTCTGCAGTGGAAGGACACTGCCAGAATGTCACCGTTCCCACCAGGAGCGTGCCTGGCTCCGTGGCTGATGCGGGGTCACGGTTCACATCTGCTAAATTTATCCTGGCAGGTGCAGGTTTGGTTTGGCACGGTCAGGTTGCTGCTCAGATGCTTCCTGTGATGCACACACTGCTTCGTGGACAGAGGCCAGTGACCACTGGAGTGGCAGCAGATGGGATCAGCCTGTACTGTGGCTCCCGACCTGCCTTCTGCCAGCTTGTGCTGTCCAGCACTTATCCCAGCACGACTGCTCTTCCTGCAGCCCGGCCCTTTGGCCAAAATCAGTCAGCCCTCTAGGTGCGAGATTTAGAAGTGAAACTGGCAGCAGTTTCCCTCTCTAAGCCCAAGGTTGCCATTTCCTGGGTCGGGGGCTGTGTTCCAGCCTTTTGCACTTCTCAGTCACACCTGGGCAGCACAGCCTGGTCTGGAGCTTCTCCCTGGACAGTTCCCTCTGTGGGATAGTGAAAAAACAAACTTTGGTTCTTGCTCTTGCCTGCCCACAGACCCACAGCAGTGGGAATGGGGGGGGGCTGCCGGTCTAGAGAGGGGTCAGGCAGGAGCAGAGGCAGAGCAAGACCTCGGTGCGGGGAACTGATGTTCCCAGCCGGCTCCAGGCTGTTCTCATCCCATTGGCAGCAGGAAATGAGCAGATCCAGGGGAGAAATCCCTTCTGGCTGTGAAGCGATGGCTTGGTTGGGAAATGTGGTGCCAATCCATGTTCCCTGCATACCTGAGCTCCAGGATCCAGCTGCAGTGCTGCAGGTACTGCTGAATCACTGCGGCCGCATTGACGCTGTTATTTGAATAATTAAACCACGCTCTGCTGAATCGAATGATGGGGAGGGAGAGCTCGAAAACCCCGTGCTATGGATCACATCAGCACTTGGATTTATGGTTTCGGATTGATGCAATAAAATCAGAAGGTTACAGGCTGCTGAGAAAGAGACTCTAACCTGATTTAGGGAATGATGAGCTTGTTAAAGCAGTGCTGCGTATGCTGAGAACACAATGAGTTCCCTCTTGTTCTACTTGATGGGAAAGAAGCCTGGCCTTAGGAAAACAATTACTGCAAGTACAACATTTGAGGAAACTAAACTAATATTGGTATTGTATTAATGTGGACGTTAGAAAGAATAGAGAAAGAAATTATTGCTCTGTGTCTCATAAATAATTATCCCTTCTGGGGCAGAAGTGTACGTAAAACAAAATGTTTCAATTAACTTTTAAACTTGGGTGCTTCGTCTGAGAATACTGTGAGAGTCAGTCCGAAGAATGTGAATCTGATTTAAAGCAGTTGGTGACTCCAAAGTGCTGGTGTTAGGGGAAAGGTGCCAAAGAGTAAACTTTCTTGTTTTTCTAGTAAGAAATTGAACAGACTTAATTTTGTAACTGTGAGGAGTGGTATAGTCAAAACGACAAGGAAATTATCTGGGACTTGGGAGCATAACCTTCAACTGACAGTTTTGCTGCTGGTCAAAGCATTTGCCCTGTTACTGTTTCTTTGTTTCTTTTCTCGCTGTATTGCGAATTCTTTGGAGCAGAAATTCCTCCTTATCGTAACTCTGGAGTACAGGGGATCCCCAATGTGGTTGAATCTGTTTTTAGGGGAAACAGTGGTGCTAACAGGAGGTGCTGCCACTGTGGGAAGGAGCTTGGAGCATGAATTAGTTTCCAACAGAGTTTTGCAGAGATGGATTGGCTCCGTGAAAGGGAACACCCACCTTCCCAAAGCAGGCGTTTATGAAACACTCATCTGTGCTGAACCCCTGGAGGTGAGTCCGGTGAGGGGAGTGAACAGGCTCCAGCCCTGCTGTAACTATCCCAACCCTGAAAGCAGCAAGAGGGGGAAAGAAATCCCAGTTCCCAGTGAGGGACACACGTGCTGGCACGCTGCACAGCTGTTGGTGCCCTGCCCAGTGCAGAACAGCTGGAACAGCTGGAACAGCTGGGTGTCCCCCCAAGCGTGGCGTGCAAAGCTCGGCGCGTGAGCGCTGCTGGGCCGCAGCCAAAAGGGGATGAGCAGAAGGTGAACTAATAATGTCCAACTGTGCTTTCTGAACGCTGGACCACGGCTTTGGAAAGCCAGGCAGGATCCATTCCCTCCCTGCAGGGTCAGGGGTTGGTGCAGACACTTATTTAGTGTGGCAGGGGGGAGAGCTGGGGCACAGATGGTCAGCAGTGACCACCCCCGCAGTGCCCTCGTTGGCCGGGGAGAGCAGGGCTTAAGTGATATGAACTTTATCAGGGTTGGGCATAACAGACTCGGTGCTGAGTTATTCTGGGTGTGGGTGCCTGGGAAATGGTCCCTTCTCATGTGGAACTCTGAAATCAGGGTCTTAACGTAAAAGGGCAGTTTCGAGGTCAAAGCTCTTGGTGTTTCTGACCTCAAAAAAAGGCAGATCCCATAAAGCAGTAATTTATAAATACATATCAAAGTTCCAGGCTTGAACATTCTGATTTCTGTTGTTTAATGGCTCCTTATTTAATCTTTCTTCAGTCATTATTAATTTAAATAATTCAGTCCACAGAACAAATAAATTGTCTGGGTTCTCCTGTACTGAGTGCACCTAGACCAGGAGCTTTTTGGTGCTCCAGTGAAGCACGTTTTCCTACTTTCCTCACTGATCAAAACGGTCAGAAGGAATCAGAATTGCACTGGATTCTTGGATAATTTAGGAGAGGGATTGCCCGCAGAAAGTGACCTGATAAGAGCCTAGAATGAAGTGCTTGGGCAGATGCAATAAAGCCAAAGCTTTATTTTGTTCCAAGTGATTTCAAGTCATATGTATATAGCAGTGTATTTCTAGCTAGGTGTGTACACATTCGCCTTTATAGTCTTACACTTCAAATGAGCATTACATTTTCTTTCTCTTCACAGTAAGGCAAATAAATTGGGTTTTTTCCCCCCTGTAAAGTAAAATTATTCCAGTTTTAAAGAAAACCTGTTTCTTGGCAGTTTCCTCCAGTGTGCAAGCCAAATATTCTGGCTTCAGTATCATACAGAAAACTTCAGCATCATCAAGCATGGAAAAAACTAATCAGGGTCTCCAGAATAATGGTATAGAATAAAAGAAAAAAAAATTAAAAGTGGTTCTGTGTGTTAAGTACTGGGTTCTCCTCATCTGTTCATGTTTTCTGGATTTTAAGTGCAACCAGAGACTAGAAACTTACTCTTTTAAAAGGAATTTGGTTTTCACACAATCAAATGATCCTAGGAAAAGAAGCTTTAAAAAAATGAGTATTATGAGTTTCAAGATAAAATCTTCACGTGAAACAACAGTGGTTGCAGCTCGTGTTGGTCATGTTTCATTAGGTCCTATGAAACACCTAAAGCAATTTCAAGCTTCTCAAGGTCAGTTAAGAGCAAATACAAAAATTAGCAGTAACCAGGTCAGGGAATGGAAATATCTGGGGGTTTTCTTCCCCCCGACCTTAATTTGCTGCCTTCCTGAAGTACAGACCTTGCTGTAGCCTTTCTGTTGAGTCATTTCTCTAGAGGATGCCAATTTTAGGGACTCATTAAATGCAATATCTCGTCCTAAGGGAAGTCCCAAGAGTACTTCAAAGTGTTCTTCCCCTCCAGGCTCTCCTGCAGTGGTTTTATTCCATGGTTTCCTGGTGTAATGATGTTTTCTTCCTTTGGGTTGGATGTGCTGAGCAGTGGCTGTTTCAGTGACCTCTCTTGGATCCTGACTGTGACTCTCATGTGGGACTGGGACTTTTGGGGGACTTTGATGGGACTTCTGTCTTGTCTCTAGTGGGATGATCTGAATTTGTCATTTGAGGGTAATACTGGTACATTTTGTCACTTCAACTTTCCTGTTCTGCGTGCTCGGTCTCCAGTTCAGATTTGCAGTTCTCTCAAGCTGCCTGTTCGGATCAATAGCAGATTTCCTCACCTCCAAATATGCCTTTTTTTCTATCTCTACGTGCCTCGATTACTACACGTTGGCAGTATTAACTCTGCTTTTTTTACCAAAGACAGTTTGATCTCCATAAAGAACCGATGCAAATACCACAGATAAGGATATATTGCCCCTGGAGAACGTGGTAATTCCATTGTTTTATGCCCAAACAACATAACCTTGTTCCTGATGACTCCTCTCTCCTCAGCCTCATAAAAGAGAAAACCTTTTGTGTATTTATGTCATGGTCAGACCCAGACTTGAGCTCACCAGAGCTGTTCTCTTGCTGCTCTACAGTTTTGCTGAACTTTTGGCACACCCTTCACCCGGGACTGCCCTCTCTGGGTGGGGACTCACAGCATGTGCAGGTGTGATATAAACTCACAGAACTGTTTGCCCAAATCTCTGCAGTTTTCTTTCCTGAGGAGGTCCCTAAATGGCGTTTGACATATTCTGGAGTGTGTGCGTGGTACCAGGTACGACAACTCCTTCTTTATTTCTCTTTCAGCTGCATTCCTGCCTTGAAGCTCCCCCTCCGCTCCCCTCTGCTGCCCCTGGCGCTGGCTCCTTCCCTCCCCTCTGGTTGCCAGGGTGACTGGGTTTCCCTGATGCAGATGCTCTCTCTTGGCTCCCTGCCACCCCTCTCCCGGAGACAGACCGGAGTTTTCACTTTCCCTCGCACAGTGAGGACTCCTGGTTGCTCTTCTGCCTGCCCAGGCAGCTTTTCTCCCTTCTGAGCAGACCTGGTTTAGCAACTGCTAAAAGGACGAGGGATGTGCTGTGCTGCAGGGTGGGATCAGCAGCCTCTGAGCCGAGTGAGTGAAGTGGAAGTCACCTTGCATTATTTTTTCCTCTGTTTTTTTTTTTTTCTTTCTTTTTTTTGACTCTGATCCTTCCTGAGCTGGAGTCCAGCCAGTTTTCACTCTCTTGATGTGGCTGTGACGAGGAGGAACAGGACCCTAGAGTGGTACATATGCAGCAGAGGTAAAGCCTTTTTTGTCTGTTTTTCAGAATGGATAATATGGATAAATTCAATTTCCAGTGTTAGTGGCTTTGGAAAATGGGTCCTTGCGGCACTTTTAAGGACATTTACCACAGAGGCTTTGCCAAGCTTTAATTCAGAGTTGAATAAACCTCAGGACAGGGCATTTTTGAATTCGGGTGTGGAATTGCAGGTTGTTCAGAAACTTTGTGAAGGAATTTGACTGTTTTCCGTCACTGAGAAAACAGATATCGAATCATCTTTGTGCTCTGCCCAAAAAGCAAAAATTCCGGGTCCTGCATGCCTGCCTCAGGTTCCTGGTGAACGTGGCCCCATCCTGCAGTCACTTTCTGAGGTCAGTGAACAGTCCTGAGTTACAAATCAACAGAGAGTTGCAATTTGCTGAGTATGACTCAGCTGCGGCCAAGAAGCCCTAATTTCAGTCAATTAACTTCATGGAGTTATTTGTCCAGCTCTAGTTCAGATGCTCTTTTGAGATCCCAGTAAGAAAATCTCAGTTGCTGCAGGCTAAGAATTTAGGGATGGGAATCTCGGGATGCAAAAACTGCTCTTTAGCAGTTCGGATTCTCTGCTTTTCCACAAGGCATGAGTATTTTGTCTCATGTATTCCCCTATGTTTCCCCTGGCAGAACATCACATAATTCAAAGAATAGGACTTTTAATACTCTGTGCTTCTGGGGCACGATGACAAAGTGCATTAGGCTGGTGCTGTAAGTGTAAACGGTGGAACGTTTCCAAATATTTGGACAAATGTGGTCCTCTCCTCAAGTTCATCCTTCATCCTCTCCCCTGCACCTGAAACAATCCATCTTTTGAGCTTGTTTTGGTGCAGTTTGCTTATTTTTAAAGCACTGGTGTATATGCAAATTTATTAAGTGATCATGTCATCCTTGTTTTGTAGGAAACCCAGGAGCAGCAGCTTCACTGCAGCTCCCAGACACACTCACAACCCTCAGCACGTTTTTCTTTCTAACTTAGTGAATTATTTTTAAAACACACAGCCTCTTACATCTAGCTGAGCTCTGCTCGTGTGCTGCTTCTTTTGCACGGGACTTATTTATCGAAGCTTTTTCTGCCTTGGTTGGGAAAGGAAGAGAAAAAGCATCGAGCCACTTCCATTAACAAAGTTAGTGGGAAGCACTTGCTGGAGCAGAGTTTGTAATGTTTGTACATCGAGCTGGAAGAAGGATGTTCTATATTTAAAGCACTTCCTTGGAAGAAGCATTGGAACAGTGCTAACAGCTCTTCCTGTGAGCACAGTTTTTCCTTTTTTCAGCCAAAAAGCAATAGCTGAGGAAGGCTGCAAGAGCACCGGGCTTATTCCTGAAAGGTTAGAGCTTTCCTGAGCAAGTGGAAGTCGGTATCCAAGGGGTTAAAATGGAGCAGGGAATGATCTTAGATTTCAGCCTGCTGTGCAGTCCTCAGTTTTATTCAAAGACATCAAATATCAGGACATATTTTAACCACGACAAGGCTGCTTTGACCAACGGCTTGAGCAGTAAAACAGATACAGATTTTTGTATTGTGCACGCCAGGCTGTGCTATAAATGTAAAAATGACTTTATTCATCAATATATGACACCCTGAGGAGTGTCTTGTCTTACAGCAGGGGCTGGAGTGGGGAGTTTATTTCACACAGATTTCCTCAGCACTTTTGGAAGGGCAATTTGCAAATCAAGTGCAGGATTCATTACCGAGATTAGTCAAGGTTATTTGACGAATTTGGACGTTGCCACGTCTGAAATAACTTTGGATTCTTACTTTCCTCTGGTTTATTATTACAAAAATAAATCTTTGAAATGCTGAAATATTTACAGCAGTGTTACAGAGAAGATCCTTCATGTGTGATACAGGCTGGATTTATTTGCCCTGAATTAATGTGGATGGGTTCTTTGAGAAGGGTTTAAATGCAGTTAGCAGTTTAGACAGTGTTTGATATTGCTCCTACAGTATGTACATATATGTGGGGCAGATACAGAATTGTCTCAGCATGGAATTGTGATTTTTGGAGGCACAGCTTTTAAGTATCAGCATGTGCAAAAATACTTCATCTGCTTCTCATCCTCCGATCTTTATGCAGCTACTGAAATGTAACATGTAAAAATTAATTAATATTTCTTCCTCTTTAAGCATCTGAATGTTCTATCACAAGGGAAGGTGCCCAGCTGTTTTAAAAGTAAAGATGTCAGAGGAAAATATTTCTGTAGCTGATGTGCCCAAAGGAGAGACTGCTTGTAACTAGAGAGTGAAGCATCTTGAAAACTCCACAGTGTCAGTTTGAGAGTCTCCGTGCTAACAAGTTAATCTTACACTGGCAGCTGCTTCTCAAGAAGGAAAACTGTCCTATACTGGAGAGCTGGAATATCCCCTCTGTCCAAAAGCTGTCTCGTGTTTTAGCTAAAAATCAGTGCAATATTTGTTCCCTTTATTCTTAACATGACATCACTTGAAAATGACAGAACTAATTTAAGCCATTGCTGCGTTCTCTGTCACAGACCGTTTCATTAATTCTGTGGTTAGACCAGTTAAGAAGGACTGACTTACCCTGTCTTCTTCAGCTCTTAAGTCTGGCATTGTGCTCACACAAAGGCTTACAGCTGTGGTGGCCACAAAGAGGATGGAGAGGCAAGCAAAGACTTTGCCTGGCAGTCCTGACTGGGGATTTTCCACCATATCTCTGAGTCTGTTCATGAACTGTCCAAATCTGCTTTTCTCATCCAAGACACACGAAGCTTCCTTGCTCCTCCGGAGCTCCTCTTCCTTGCGGATCTCGGCCAGCTCCTGCAGTTTCTGGAACAGTTTCCGAAAGCAGCAGTTCTCCAGGTTGGATTCCTCAATGCCCCAGTACCTCAGCTCCTCCTGGAAAGACAAGGCACACATGTCTCTCAAGAGCATCAGCTTCCCCGCCGCTAGGAAGCTGACAATCATCCCAAAAGCGTTGGGGTTCCTGTCAAAGAAGAACTCGTGGGTGTCTTCATCGTAATCGTCACACAGCTGGATGATTTCTTCGTAGCTGCTGCAGAGCTTTAGTTTGCTCAGTCTGGTCAGGGGAAACTCATCTAAAGTACTCCAAGGCAGCAGGTACTTGATGCCTCCAACATTGATCATGATCTCTGTCTTTAGATCCGCTGCAGACACTTGGTCAGGGTGGTAAATCCTCCTGGCTCTCTGGTAATGGACCCCCTTGACCGAAGGGGTTTCCACGCAGATGGGAAGGAGGTGGCTCAAGGAATTGCAGGAGTTGTAGCTAATGTTACTATAGTCTTGGTCACTGCCTCTGGAGAGAATAGGCATCTCTAAGAGTTCTCACCGGGACATCCAGAGCGGCATCGGAGCAGGGGGATCTGTCAGCCAGAAGATACAGGGAGGAGGAGAAAACATAGCAGAGGTCACTGCAAGAGAAAAGGTGTCTCCAGCCACTTTCCTCAACGACAAAATTAATGAATGCCTGTTTTGTAAGTAAAAGTCACCTCTGTGCTTCTTCCCGAAACCTGCAGCCTGTGAATGAGCTTTGCTTTGCAGCCTCATTGGTTGTCTGGCAACACAGGCACGGAGCAGGGCTACAGCCTCATTCATAATTATCACCGAGGCTCGGGTGCCTGCGAATCCAGCCGGGAACACCTCGGGCTCTTCCCCAGCAGGTCTAGGGCATCGTTAGATCGCTATTTTCCGGTCGCTGTCGCTTCGCTTTCTTATTTCTATAAACCCTCAACCACGCGCTAACTCAACTAAGCTGCTTAATAGTTATTAGCGATGGAGAGGTCAATTACCTGCCGTCAGCTGGATGCAAAGTTCCTAATTGCTTTAACCGGACTGCTCAGATTGTGGTTCCTCTGCCTCTCGCTGCACGCCCGTTCTGCCTCTCGGGGGGATTGCAAGGATTAGCTGGGAGAGGTTTACAAAATGCCTTAAGTGGGAAAGTGCTGCCTAAATGATGAGCGTTCTTATCAGCCCGGCCTCGTGCCGCCGCGAATTACGGAGAAGTGAGAGGGGAACCTTCGCCCACCGCGGAGAAAACTTTGTTAAGCAGGCAGAAAGTGTTTCCTCAGCTGGGAGCGGGGCAGCAATCGAAGCACTCCCCGCCTCCTTTCGGGGACAAACCCCTGGTTTTGCCCGTAGTCTCTAGAGATTACAAAGCGCTTCTCACCCCAAGTCAGCGAAGTGCGAGCGCTGCCAGGAAAGTTGCCCCAAGTCACTTACCAGCAGAGCACGGGCAGCTGCCGGGAGCCAGGCTGCCCCGCAGGTGATGCTCACATGCCGCACACGGAGCGGGGTCCGGCAGGAGCTCCTGGGGGGATCCTCCGCTATTGATCACATGGAAAATCGCTGGAGCACTCTGGAGCTGGCTGCCTCTTTCCTCTTCCTCCTTCCCTCCTTCTTTCCTGGAAGGGGAGAGCAGCCGTGCGTGTTCGTGTAACATATGTTGTGCTGAGGGATCCTCGGCGAGGAGAGGGGCAGCTCCTCTCCTGGGCTCCTGGGGCTTCCTGCTTGCTGAAAGATGCTGAGGAAGAGCTGGAGGATCCTGCTCTCTCCCTGTCCCTCCTCTCTTTCCCCCGGGACTGTCAATGTGGTCCTGGAAGAGGAGGGGAGAGGGAAGGGGGAAGGGCTTAGAAATAATCTCTCCAGCATCCCTCCGTGTATCCAGCAGGCAGCAGGCAGCAACTGGGGAAGAACATGGAGTACAAGTCCCCGGCTAATGAGGTTTAATAATCAGTAAATTCTGGCAAATCTACTTAGTAAAACAATTTCAGTGTCTATTAACTCCTTCCATCATAGTCATGCCACAGTCTCTCGGTCTGGAGGAACCACTTAAATTTCTCAGCAGCATTTTCCATGACCTGCCACCCTCTTGAAACTGGGATTTGCTCTCTAATTCCCTAGAGGGAAAGGGGAGTTTGTAGGGTCCGTGGATGCTGCACCTCGGCATTCCTTTGGCTGTTAGGGAGGTGCTTTCCTCCCCTAAACGAAAGCACCTCTGGCTTGCAAAGCACAGGTGCTGAGCGCTTTCTTTTCCAGATCTGCAGTGCTTTTCCAACAGCCAAGAACTTTTTCCTTTCCTCTTTACAGATGGTGGGAAATCAAACCTTATCATTGTCTCTCTTTGCTCGTGCACGGCTGTAGGGGGCTGAGCTTGCTGTAATGCCTTTGGGTTCTGCAATTGGGATGACACATTTCACACAAATTCTGCTTGCTTGGCCTCAGTCAGAGGGCCCAAGAAACCTGGGCTCGGGTTCTATTGACAAGTACCCTCCGTGGGGCTCCCCAGCCAGTGAGAAAACCTCAGCTTGAGTCTGTACCCGGCGTGGCTGAAGGCCCTGAGGTGAATTCTGTTTCCAGAGGGATGTGTGGATCTGTGGGATTTACATGGGAGGGTGAAGGTCACCAGGAGAAGTGAGATGGGGACAAAGTGCCCCTCAGCCCTGTGATGTGTGAGGGGCTCGTGAACCCCTGAGCTGCTGTTCCTCAGCTCTTTATCAGGGCTGAGCAAGGCCATGGCACGGCCTGGGACAGGAAGCCTTTGCTAATTGGACTTTTTGGGGCACATCTCTCTTGGCCCACGTAGTGCCCAGAAGATTAAATTCTTATCAGGCTTCACCACTGGGGTTTTCACTCAAGCCCTAATTATGCCATCCACAGAGAAAGGCCAGATAGATGCCTGAAGGCTACGGAGTTCTGGGAGCACAGCTCGGAATCACTTAAACCCTACCCCCTTTGTGCAGGATGCAGCTCGCTCTGCCCATCAGTCTTTCCTATGGATTATTTCTGCGAGGAAAAAGCAAACCTATTCTAATTAACTTTGGATGGATTGTTTCACAAAAGGATGAAACCAATTAGCATTTCCTTCTTACCTTGTGAAGCCCTTGTGTGCTGTTGTTAAAGGTTATTTTTTCTGAAACCAGCTGACGAGAAGGGGAATAAATCCAAAGCAATGAGTAAATGCTGTGCAATTGAGTGATTGAAGTGCTACACTTATTTATCAAGAAATACATGTCTTTTAAGACTTCCAGTCCAATACTGGCTACTCTAATGGTTGCTTTATTGGGATCTGCAGCTGTGTCTGTAGCTAGACCAGGACTTCATTGCTGGCTAGAATCATGCAAATATCTGTCAGACAGACACGGAGGATGGATGGAAATGTTTCTCTCTGGATTTTATTAATGGGAGATGAAGGCACACAAAAGAGAAATGCCTAATTTGGTGTCTGAGGAAGCCGGGCCCTGAACCCAGCTCTGAAGGACTGGAACATGTGCCTCACCCCAAAGCTGTCCTGGCCTGGCCAGGCTCTGCTTCTGCTCACCTGGACCCTGCTGCCACATCTGTGGGAGATCCTCCTCAGCACTGATATCTCTCCCCAGGTGGGGAAAGCAAATTCCTGGCTCAGTTCTAGCATCTGCTCATGTGTTTTTTCACTTTTTTTGGGTAATTTTCATAACTACTGCTGTAGGTTTCCTGTTAAATTCTCCGCGCCCTTTTCAACATGAAGTTCCTAATCCTTAATTTCTTCCTCTGTTCCCTGTTTCCCTTCCAGTGTCTGGAATTGCTCTCTCCTTGCTCTTTAGCCATCTGGTTATCTCAACTCCTTACACACCCTTTATGCCTTAAATGCAGTTTCCATATGCTTCACTGATTTGTTGGCACGGATGACATTCCTCTCTCTCCTTGTTTTTCCCTTCCTTTCCAAGTTTTGCCGTTCTCCTGTGGTTTGGTTTGGTCCTTCCTCCCTCACCCCTGTTGTACAACAAGGACAAGGCTCTGCTGCTGAGGAAGGAGCAGAAGGAGGTGCTTGCCCAGCTGGTTGGAAGCCTCGTGGCCGTGACGGTGCCGTTCAAATCCCTTCTCTGTGACAGGCACAGGAGAACCTGGCAGAGTTATCCTTTGAAGTGAGCGTGTTTTCCCTACAGAGTTCAGTAGTGAAAGCATTCACAGGACATTTATTCAGGGATTGATAAGAGTTGGTGCTGTAGGAGATGGGAAAGCTGGTGGAGTTCACTGCCACCTGCTCACCTGTGATTTCACCTCTCCCATTTCGTTCTCTGCAGTTGTGCCAGAATCCCCTATAAAGAGCAGATACATACAGAGATACAATACCTCTGTATACTTTCCTTTTTTTTTCCACAGAGCACATAATAAAACCACAGAATTTATGGGCAAATGCTGTTGCAGTGGCCAAAAGTGTCAAGTATTTAGAAAAGAACTGAGAAATTTATGCAACGAAGGTTCCCTATGAAGATCTGGCACAGAAAGTCAGCAACCCACCTATTTCCAGGCACCAGGGAGATGTTTTGCCACAACGTGGATGCTTTTCCCATTCTTTTTCCCCCGAGATTTTTGATAGATGATGAACATGGGGGCTGCTGGTGCGACCTTGTGGGGATGTGTTTGTGCTGAGACACCTGAGGGTGGCCTGGGCTCTCTGAGGTTGGTGTTGCATCTTGGGGTTGACCATGCAACACTTACCTGACAGTATTTCTCTGTCAGAAGAGCCAAAAAGATCTGAATTATCTAGTTGTATCCATAAAACCAGATATGGATATCTGGGTTGTGTAGGTATTCCAGATTAATGATGTCTGCATATAATGGGCAATCTCACTCGGAAATGCTTCCAGCCTCCCAGTCCTTCTGCAGGGAGCAGTTTGTAATTTAATAAAGGCACTGTTGTCAATCCTCCTCCCTCCCCAAACAGGCTTTTTGTAATGCTTAAATATAATGCCAAGATAATTGCTTTGCCTGGCATCTCTAACACAAGATGCATTTCAGGCTTTTAAAGTCAGGGGGAAAACAAAAGTGTAAATCAAAATAATTTTTTAAGGAAATATAAATGCACTGGAAAAGGGGAGGGGAAAAAAGTAGGGAAAATAAATTAATTTTAAAAGCCTGCACTGTCCTCATTCATTGGCTCAGAAATCAGCCCAGTGCTGAATCTTCAGTGGGTGCCATTTCATCACAGAATTATTTGAGGCTGTTTCCTTTATTGATTGAGTACACAGCCTGTTGTCTGCGAGCTCCAATTCTCCTTCAGGCCTCAGCCAATGCATAGACCTGGCCTTTCCCAGGTTCTTCACATTCGTGCCATGTGAAAGCTGACGATAAATAAAACAATTTTTCGGTTATTTGGGAAAAGAGAAAAGAAATTACGCGTGATTGAAAAGAGCATTTTAACACCCAAAAAGTTGTTTAAATGGTTCCATTGTGTTCACTGGTGGTTGGCACTTCTGGACTTAATTGGATTTAGATAGCCTTGCTGCATGGAAATCCAGCCTCTTTTCAGATGCCTCTGTTACCCATTGGCCATAAAGAATAGCTTGGCCTCCTTTTCTCCACTTAATTATGACATTACACATTGCAAGGTAAACTTGAAGGACCGATGCCAACATTTTATTCAGTCCAGCGATGTTTGCTTCATGTTCCTGTTTATTCCCTCATAATTTGTCGTTATGAAGCAAAAGAAATCCCCTCTCTTGCCAAATGCCTCGTTTGTATGAATAATTAAATTGACAGTAAAGCACTCGATCCACCTCTCCATTATCCAAGTCTTACCAAGTTGCAGCATTATTGATTCCGGTAGAATAATGCTGCAATGGCCCAGGAATATGTGGTAAATCAGGCCATGGGTAGCCTGGATTTATGAAACACTTTTATAACACATTGCTGTTTCATCCCTGCCCTTGGAAACCCCAGGCATGATCCACGGTCCTGTTGTGCCACAAATTGTCTCGGAAGACTGAGTCACGTATGGCCGGCAGTGTTTCATTCCTTATTTCCTTCCTTGCCTTCGGAAAAGTTTCTTTTTTTCTTTTTCAAGTCTGATGAAAGCTGAAAGGGGCCACTTCTGAATTGGCACTGAAGCAAAGGAACCATTCGGGGCATTGCTTTGCTGTGTAAATGTAAAATAATGTTCATGACGTGGAACACACCCATTTCTGTGTCTTTCCACTCCTCTCCACGCACAAAGACTGAACCTGAACCAACTTTGCTGAAGTTTCCTGAAGTTTTCTGTGCTCTTTTCCTCTGGGCTATCTAGAAAATTATGCCTGTTAATGAGCAGTAGCTGAGGAAAGGAATCTCAAATGGATAATTGTTCCTACATGGACCCCAGTGAATTCTGCATTAAGGATGAATCACTTAGGTTTAAAAGGGTGTAAAGAACTAAAATGTTGTGTGGCATGGGCAGAGGAAAAGCTGAGTGCCACGGCTTGGGGCTGAGTGCTGTTTCCTCTCCATGTGGTGAGAGATGGATCAGGAGGAAATGCCCAGGCGCTGTGGGAGCCGGGATTTGGAGGGAGGCAGTGTCAGGTCTGTCATGACCGGAGGACAAACCTCTCCTGATTTCAGCCCTGGTGATCAGTCTCTCCCTGAGCACCAAGCTGGGTGCTTGAGGAAGGTTTTCTGCCGCCTCTGAGCATCAGCAGGTCCAAAGCAAAGGGCACATCTGTCTAAGCACGTGCACATCAGGAAACAAATTTAGTTGGCATTTTTGGCCTCACTGAGAGCTTAGCGACCGAGGGGTTTGAATGAGAGGCCCTGGTGATAATCAGCAGGAGGCTGCTGCTGATAAATGAAGTTTTCTTCCAGAGTACAAAGCTCCATTTTCCCTCTGACTCCGCAGGCACATTCGGACTGCGCATTTTGATGTTTCCATCAGAGCTGAAAACATCTTGACAACGTAAACCCTTTGGTGAGATAAAAGTTGGGAACTACATAAACGCTTTTCTTCCCAAGTACTTTTTATTTCATTTCCAGAGCGTTTCTGAATCACACCATTTTCGTGACTGATATTAAGAGAGTTATTTCAGAGGTGCACCTCGGGATCACTGAAATACCACAAATATCCAATAGATAGTACAGGATACAGCCACAGAGATAATAACTTCTCTTTCTGGTGACCCTCTAAAGCCTGATACTTGACTGCTTTGAGTGCCAAGATTGGGGATTTTTACCATTTTCATGCATTTCTACAGCCAGGAGCAGCAGACATGATTAAGGCAGAGGAAGGTTTGGTTCAAAGAGAAGCTGTCTGAAGGGTGTCTGCACAGGGCCAGGTGACAGAGAGATTGTCCCTGTGCCACCACGAGTTAGAGAAAATTGCACCCATTTCAGAGTTTGAAGAGGCAAATGGACAGAAGAAGGTGTTAATTCTCTGGGAAGAGAATCTCAAGAAGCTTTTAAGCAGATGTTTCAAGCACTCTGTTATGGATGGGTCTGGCTGCAAGTGCTGCTGTTTTCTGAGCTCTCCCTGTACACACGGGCACACGCCTGACTTACAGTGAGCACTGAAATATCTGCCTTTGGCTGGTGCAGGATTAAAAGGGAAAAGGTTGTGGTCACAATCCGGTTACCATCGTAAAATTCTCCCTTTGTCATCCCAGCAGTATCACTTAATATCTCTGTGCCTCAGTTTCCCAGACATAAATCGAATTAATATAATTACTGTGGTCTTGTAAGAACTGTGTTTGCAATACTGAAATATGACAACAAGCTCCCACTCAGGGAGAAGGACGGGAGGTATTAAAAAGTTGATTTTCAACTAACTCTGCTGGAGAAGACAGCTTTGTAACAGGTGGGTAAGTTACTAGAAAGACCGATTATTTAAAGTTGTGCAGCTCAAGAATAAAACACAGACATGCTTTCAGTTTTCAAACAGAAAGAGAAATAGTGTTAAAATTCCATTAGCTTCTGTGAGGAACTGCCAGATTAAAACATGAATTGCTAAGCAGGTGAGGTGAGTTTGAATACTGAATGCTGTTGAGTTTTTTCCCCTCTCCTGTTATAATTTATTTTTCAAATCATTTAAAACTAGCGAAGGAAGGTCTGAGAATTTATTATTTCTTTTTAGCTTTTACTGGTGAGATTGATTTCTTCCTCTTGTTTTTCTTAACACCGTACTGTTCAAATTACCATACAAATCCAGTTCTCCATTTATGATGCATTAAACGTGAAAAAAAAAATATAAAAAATCATTCCAATTATGTTTCTTCCCAAGCCTTGAGACCTTGTGTTAAAAGCAATATGCATAAAACTCATTGTTGTGTATTTAGTACCACACGGCTGTTAAAAAGTACCCTTGAGCTCTTCTTAATAACTTGGCTGGTTCCTCCTTGAGATCTGTATCTGTTTTAATCCATGAAATATCAGCCTCGTTGAGGCTAAAATATAAAGATGTTATTGGATCACGTCAGCGTGGGACTATTGGGAGACCCTGTGCTCGCTCTGCAGTCCCTGCAAAGCTGTGAGAGGTCCCCAGCCACTGCCCTCTGAAGGGTGTTGCACTTTCCCCTTGGAGAGGGAAGGAGAGAGCTTCTCCTCCTTGTGTGAGCCCCTGCATCTGCTTTGGGGATGAATTCATTGGGCTGACACCGAACATCTTTTAAAATCCCATCATCAGGAGAGAGAACGAGCCCTTCCCTCATCCCCCTGGTCAGACCTTCCAGCCCTCTGATAACCCTGGTGCTCTGCAGCTTCATGTTTCAAAAGCGAGTTCAGAGCCCTTGGTTTGCTCATTGCTCCCTACAAACTCTTTCCCCGTTTGTTTGGAAGTTCCCATCCCAGCACACGGGGCTGCCAGGCTGCAGCAGCAAAAAGCTTCACTACTGCAAACCCCAAAGGGTGGTTCAGGGTCCTGTGCTGCTGTCAATAATTCCACTTTTCCCCGATCTCTGGCTGCTTCATCGCCCCCTCACACAGAGGAACTTTTGGACTGATTGAAGGCACAAGGATCAGGAAGTTTAGGAAGGTCTAAGTGCTCCATGTGAGCTTCCCTGCCCAAAGCTGGCATTGCCTCCTGTAAAGTGATCGCTCTGCTCTCTCCATCTGTATTCCCTACCTCCTCTTACCCTGCAAAGTCATGAGGGCTTATCAGCTGTGACTGCTAAAAGGCCAGGGAGGAAAAATAATCAGCAAATGTTTTGCTCTCCGTGGTCTAAAAATTGCCATGGTACCGAGTCAGCAAAGGTGGGACTCGGAGTGGCTGGGCAAGGAACGGGTCTGTGAGTCATGTTTATAACCCAGCTTTTGTTGTAAGCACTACAGAGATGCATTAATTAACAATAAAATCAAGGGAAATGTCTGGCAGGATAGATAGAGAGACAGAGACAGAGCTCGAGAGATTAGAGAAAATGGACGGCACTCTTAAACTTGGGCTGAACCTGAGGAAATTACTGTGTGTCCACTACGGGGGATTAATCCAAAGCAAACCAGGCATAAAGTAGGAAGAGGGATGAATGCAATGAAAAGCAAGAGTCTGGAAAGCAGAAATGCTGGTTGGTTTTATAACATGATGGGGTAGTGTAAAGCACAACGTAAAATTACTCCATTTGTTCAGTCCATCCACCAAACCAATCAAAAGATGCTCGTGGAGATTTTTAAAAAGAAGGTGCTATGGATCATGGATTAAATGGGAGTACTGCTAAATTCTCACCTCCTGTGGCTTTGGATTTCATTGTCTGAAAGAGATTTGCAGAATTTGAAACCAGTGGGGTTGACAAAGTCGTTTGAAGACATGAAAGTTTTGTCTCATGAAGAAAAGGTAAAAGAACTTAGAAGATTATCAGTGACGTGAGCACCATCCATCCACAGCTGCTGAGTGGCTGTTAGCATGAAGTGAAAGGAAATCCTTCTTTGAATGATTCAGGGAAGACCCAAAATTTCAGGCTGAGTGCCTGGATCAGACAACAGAAAATGTCTTAAATAAAATGCCATGTAGGCTCCCGAAGGAAAAGGAACTTTTCCAGTGAAGTTGCTCTTCTCTCCAAAAGTTTTGTCCTCATCCAGTGGTGGTCAGGGTGGTGCAGGCAGGAGAGGATGGGGTGTGGGAGGATGGTTTTTACCCTTGGCTTGAGTGAGGACAAGTTTGTTCTGCAAACTGTAAAAGCAACACCCCCTACTCTCTATTAGGCAGCACAAACAGCACTCAGAGCATTTTCACATTCACTTCTCTCATTTGGGCTTTAAAACCTCTTACCTGGAGCTTAAATGACAGCTCCTCCTGTCTCTGCAGCGCTTTCTTGCTAGTGCCTTTCAATAATTCATATTCATCTACACCTCATTCCCAGGCTCCTTTTCATTGCTCCTTTGATAAACAACAAGACATGAAGGGTACAGGAGATGCTGAGATATGACCGTGGCTCCAAACGCTCCTGACATCGGAGGGAAATAACTTCATTACCACTTGGTCTTTTATTGCCTGCCTGGGAAACATCCAGGCAGCGCCTTACACAGAGATGTGTGGCAGCAAGCGGGGGAGAAAAGGGCTCGTTGTGTCTGCAATATTTCTTCCTGCATTCAAGTCAGAATTTTCCCTGTTCATTTTAACCATTTCGCATGGAAAAACGCAATGAAGGTGCCCAAGAACCCCTTTGCTCGAAGCAAGCAGAAATTATCGCCCTGTTTGTTTTCACCCTCAGTAATGTTTAGACACAGGATGCAGAAACTCTGAGTCCCTGAGAATTTTACATTAGTGCATACATTTTGTTCACAGTCTGCACCCAGAACAAACTCTGTCTCCGAGATGTCACTGTTTAGAACTTTCCTTTTTAGCAGTGATGTAGAAGGACTTCAGTAAATGGCAGCACTTGGCACGGCTCCATCTCACTGAACGGAGACTAATTTGAATTTTATTCATTCCAGACTATTTATTTCGATAGCAGAGAACAAGAAGCTACTTAGAGGGTGATAGAGATCTCTCCCACTGCTTGTCCTTCCCTTCTGGATATTTAGCTGGCCGAAAGGGCCTGTCTTTCAACCCTCATGACCTCCAACAAATAACTGCACTCGAGGGCCCAGCCCAGGCTTTGTGTGTGGGTGTCGATTTTCCTTCTAGTAATATTTAATCTGCTGAAGGGATTAGAAATAGGGAAAGATTTTGATTAGAATGAAATCACCCAAATTGCCCTAAGCTCCTAAAGTAATACAGGCAGCACAAGTACCAGTGAGCTGTCCCTGACGCCATTCTTGGTGGAGTCTTTCAAGACAGCCCTGGTTTCTAACCATGTCCTGGACGAGTTTCCACAACCCTCCACACCCTGATTGCTGCTGGGGTTTGTTGGGATAGTTTTGCACTATTTCTGCAGCAATTGCCCTTTTCAGAGGAACTTTCCCCAGCCCGTTTCCCTCTCAGGAGTCATCTCGGTGTATCAGACCACAGTGATGGAACCAAGCAGTAAAGTGCATCTTTTTCTTCGTGAGGTGACAGTGCAGGGTACTATTGCTTGGACTCTCCTCTTTTACTGCAAAACCGTGTAAAATCAATGCACGTGCTCCCTCCTCTCACCTGTAAATGCCTCAGCAGGTCAAAACAGGGAGAGTGCTTGAGGTGAGGTGATCTACACACAAGATTAGCAGAGGGCATCACCTGGAGCCGCACAGCCCACTCTGAGCAATGACTCAGGAAAATGCGCTTTGCTGCTTCACTCAGCACCTCCAGCTCCCTGCTTGGACTCAGAGGCAGAACTCCTGCTGGTCCTGAGGCTGCTGCTCTGCTCCAGCTTCGGGGAAGCAGAAAAAGCAGCTAAATCATCTTCCTATTTCTGCCTTGTCAACAGAATTGATCACAAAGTTCAGGCAGAGTTCAGTGACGAGCGAGAGCTGAGGGACCCAAGGGCAAGGAGGGCGTAGCTTGGACTGTGAGTTCTTCATTACTGGTGATATAAGAAGGAAAGAACTAAAGCTGATTAGAAAAATAAGAGGAGCTATAATGTTTTCCTGGATTTAGGATGAGATCTTAATTTTAAGAAAAAGGCTTTGTGAAGCTTCATATCCCAACATATTTTTGCTGGCTGCAGGGCTTTGGAAGGACTGGTGCATTCTAGATTCACATTCTGGTGGTGCTCCTAATTATTATAGTGTCACAGAAGTGTTATTGTTTTCATGGGAGGTGATATTAGCTCATAATTTATATCCCAGCTCAGGGGAAGAAATGTTTCAGGACATTGGGATACAACCTCTGCAGCACATCTACCTTGCTGTGGACTTTCTGAGATGCTGCTGATTATGATTTCCAACAAAACCCAATGTTTTCTTGCATTAATATTTCCCAGAAATCAGTGCTGGCTCTCTGGTGTCTAGGATTGTTTTCCCTATTGCTTGGTCATCAGTGGTGTTGCAGCAGAGCTTGAGGACCCAAGGGATAGACTGGAACACCCTCTTGTTTGGTGCACACACGGGACAAACAGATGGTTGTCATCTTGGGAGGTTCACCCTGGAAGTAGATGCAGCAGACTAAGTCAGGCTCTGTGGGTTTGTGTCACATGCAAATATTCCCCAGTTTCAAGGCCAAACTTGGTCTCTGGTTTCACTGAGAGTCTCTGGAGTGAATCATAATTGTCATTAATCGATCAATTGCCTGATACAGATAACGGAAGGGCCAAATCCTGTTTTCCTTCCTCCCAGGGTTATTCTGTTCAGCTCAGTCCCCTGGATGGTGTCCTGTAAGGGTGAGCAGAAAATGCCCACGTGAACATTTTCTTGTCCATTGAACATTTCATGTCCACATGAACGAGGCCAGCAGGGTCTGTCAGCGCTGGCTGGAGGAAAGGAAGGCCCCCGTGTTTCCAGGGCAAGGCCAAGGAGGGATGTTCCAGGCTCCAGGGAAGCAGTGCTGGGCTGCAGCTCATGTGCAGAAATGCCTGCAGAAGGAAGTGTCAGTATCAGCCACATCTTTGACTCTGAATTCACTTCAGGCACTAAAAGTCTTTGGCTGATATTAACACATCTTAAGCTAACGAGTCCTTTGAGTTGTAATTCCTTCCAGAAGCTGTTTGCAATGGACTTAGCTGGCTAATGGCTCCATGTTTGAACTTCATTCCTTCATAATAAATTCCACTGCTAATTCTTTGCTGTCCTGAAGCTTCTTTCTGCCAGATTCACACCATGTCTCTCTCCTGGGATGCCTTTAGAGCAAGAGCAGGCTGCTGATCTGTAGTCAGAAGCCACACACCTTTATAAAAGATTCAAAATACCTTGTTTCAAAAAGATTTTAATTTCATTACATTTACAGCTCTAATAAAAAGCTGGGTGCAACACTTACTGTTTGTTCAATAAGTGTTCTGGTTTTCTGGGCCAGTCAATAGAACCTGGAGTGAATTGGTTGTGAGGGGCAAACTCTTCTGGTTGGAGATGAAATCTGGAGATAAAAGCACTCCCGTATCCCTTCATTTCCATTAAATTCAAGGTTTTTAATATCAATTTCCAATGGCTGATCCCAGGCAGGCAGAATGCTGATTTCCTACTGGTCCTTTGGTGATGTTGGCATAGCAAAGTGTTTGTGACCCCCTCACCCAGCCCCACCCACGCTCCTGAACCCTGAGCTTGTCCTTTATCACACCTTGCTTAGGATGAGGGGATGTGTCACGACATCAGCAAATGTCTTCCTTCTTTTCCCCAGATCTATTTGGCTGTGGTTTAGTTTGTTTAGGCTGACTTGAAGACAAAACCAGAACCTATCCATCCTTTTGATTTTACTGAGGGTTATCTTTTGTTATGAGTGTGGATTCTTCAAAAACCCGGTCTCGTGACTGACTCACTAAAGATGCTGTAATAATAAGAAAGACCTAAAAAGTTCCAGTCGGTTTATTATTAGCATTTTTTAATTATTGTTTGATCATTTTTATGCAGAAGCCACAACCACCTCAGTTATCTGCCTCACAGTTCAATGCGTAATTGACGGCAAAGTGATTTTATCAGTACCTCTTGTAACATCTGTTTCAGATAGAGACAAGAGAAAAAAAATCCAAATTGATTTGTGGATAGATTCACTTTGAAAACACAAGAGCCTATTCCCAGAGTTCCATTTCCTTAAAGCAGTTCCCTTCTGTGCTGTTTATTTTTCCTGTATTTCTGATATCCTGGCATTTAGAACTCAGTTTTTTAAGGGACACCAATGCTTTAGTTCCTGCACCAGTGAGGAATAAGTCCAGCTGAGTGCTCGAAATTGCAGAGTTTGGAATGTCTGGTCCACGCTGGAGGTAAAATGAAGACACGTATCAAAGGACACTCAGCTTTCAATGAGCTTTTGTTTGGGTATTTCTGGTTTTTAGATGTTAATTTCTTGGTCATATCTATCTGGGAGTATTTCAGACGGTGTTGTTTAATATTCATTAACATGACCTTTAATTTTTGTCTATTCATTTTTCTTTCTACCTAGACAAAGATATGATATCTGGCACTTTCTGACTTTGACACAGGAGAGTAAGTTGTGACTTTTTGGAATCATTTCCATTCCTAACTTCATTTCTGCATCTGATTTTATCCCCTGAAGAACAAAGCCATTATATTCCATGGGATTACACCAGCAAAAAGAGATTTAAGTGAGTAGAAAATCAGGCCAGGGATTTGGAAAAGTTTTTATTGCATTGACACCTTTTGATTTAATGTTCTTTTTTTAAACTGCTCGCTTGTGCAAAATATCATTATTGCAAAACAAATGGAATCATCACATTTATGAATGGAAGAGGACCCTGCTGTCAGTCTTAATATTTTCCATGGCTTCATCCTTTTTCAGCCTTGTCCACTGTTGCTAATCTTCTAATCTTGTTATTTTTAAGGAAAAGTTGTTTCTAATCTATCTGCAATTAAAATTGTTTCTGGACAATTTTGTCCCATGGCAGATACCCCACTCTTTCAGAGGAGGAAAGTTGGGCTCCTAAAACGACGCAATGCAGTGAGTTATCCCACAGGAACCGAGCGGGAATGTTTCCAAAGCGTTTGGGAAGCGATCAGCACTGAGCCCCAGCAGTTATCCCCGCTTGGGGTACCCATGGCTGCGACCTCCTCTGGCAGGGGAGACCCCTCCTCTCTTTGGAAAACCACAAAAAAAGGGGTCAGAAATGTGAGGTCACCTCAAACCCCTGTTAAAACCCCCTATTCAGTGCGTTGGCCATTTTCCTTTGGAATCAGCAGAATTATCATGACAATAATAATTTTCTTCATTGGCGAGTCTTGGTTTTGCTCATTTTTTGGAACTTTCCTCCTCTGACATTTAACGAAGGAAAACGCCTCTCTTCCCAAAGATGGTTTCGCCTCCCTCTAATATCCAGTCCTGCTGCTGTAAAATATATTATTAATGCTTTAATCAAGCAGCAGTGCTTTGATTAATGTCTTCTCCTGGGTCACGAGCAGCGAGGGAGCGTCATTAAAACCAGAGGCTGAGTCATGGAAAGAGACATGGCAGACATGGAGAGGAGCTTCAGAGTCTGGTATCAAGGAGCTCATCTCCTCGGTGGTGTCGGGTTTGGAGTCACCTGGCTGGTGTTGGTTGCCTCCCGATGATGCCTCCCTGCCTCCCCCTCGCTTTGTGCCCCTGGCAAAGCTGAAACCCGAGCCCGGGGCTCCCTTCCCGCAGGTGTCGGATCACGGCCCCTGGGTTTGCAGGAGAGCAGCGCTGGGGCTTGAGAGCCAAAAAGATACATCCCAAGAAAACACTCAAATGAGCATCTTGTTAGGAATTGAAGTGTTTTTCCTGCACCGGCAAAGATCTTTTTTTTTTTACTGAGTGAGGAATTTGACAAACACTCGTATTTATGCCGTTTCAAAAGCTTTTTATTTTCATGCAGTGCATATGCAGAGGATGATATATAAAGAACGTTTCCTCGCTGCCATTTATGTGTGGATCACTTTCATGCATGTTTGAGAAGAAGTTTTCTTTGCCTCTGCTGTTTAACACTGCATAACTCCCTTTTCTCAATTCTTATCACTTGTATTGGACATCTTTGTGTGCGTAAATGAATACACCTGTGCACGCCTACTGTGGGATAGAGATGTGTCACAAATGGTGAATGAGGAAGGATTTTGAGAAACATGAGGGGGGAAAAATCACTGCTCTGGTTCCTTCAAGAAATTTTTGGGCTCTCACAAGGCAGAAATGGGGAGTTTTCTCCTTAACGTTGATTTGCAAATGGCAGAAATCATTTTCGGCACCACATTTCCGTGTTAGAATTTCCTTTAAAGGGATGCCACGTGCTCCACATTATTTTCTGTCCCAATACAATTATTTCGAGAGAATTCACGCTCTTTTATTAACTAGAGAAATCAGGGGGCAGCTATTTCACCGGCTGATGGATTATTCACAGCTTGCCTGATGCAGAGAACCCAAAGGCTTGTTCTGGATGTGGGCTCGGAGCTCACAAGCAGCAAATCTCAGGCTCAGTCCTAATTTTTGTCCTTTCTTCAATGCAGGGCTCAAAGTTCCGTGCAAACTGATGTGGGACCTTGACTGCTTTAGAGGTGTTAACAAAAGCCCAGTGATTATGGGCGATATCAGTGTCTCCTTCAGTAATTATCTTATGAAACAGGCAGATTAAGCACTCATATGGGCAGGCAGATGCAGAGCTCTGTCATGTGGGTGACATTGGCAGATTGGGCTCGTATGAAGCATTTTCCCTCAGGAAACGTGAGGAAGGAGAGTTGTGTAACACAGCTTCTCACCCCTTTTGCTTTCCATAGATCACGTCCGTATAAAATCCTAGAAAGGAAATGATTTCAGGAATTTCAGACCTTGGGGTAACTTGCTTCAGGTGAGTTCAGACTCTAAAAACCGTATTTTTAAGGCATTCTGGAAAAAAAATTTACTCTTGATTGATGCCTCCCCCTGAGCTCTGTATTCTTGCTGCTGATCACAGCACAATGAGTGACCACACCAATTTTTGGTGCTGCAGTGCAGTGACCTGGTGCTGTGGTTGCAGCTTTATCAAGGGGCATAAACCCTTGAAGAGCTAAAGGGTTAAAGTCCCTCATATACAAGATTTTATGGAAAAGAGAACGGGAGAAAGAAATAAGGAACAAAACCTTGTGTTTAAAGGCCTAATACTGGAGCACAGCCCCTCAGGTGTGACCCATACATTAATTCAGCATCACTCATGTGGCTGGAAATGAAAGAAAAGCTCCATTTGTTCTGAATGCTTTGGGTTTGCATTTAAAAGTAAAATTGCCAAGGCTCTACAGGCGTGTTATTTGTTGGGTTTTTTCCTGCCTTTATGTTTGCAGAGTTGGATAAACTTTATCACTTTAGCTTAATAGCATATCTGGAAGATGTTTGCTGATGCGTTTTCGATATCCAGTCTATCAACATCAACATTTTTTCATGGATTTGTGGATAATTCTGGCTCACGTGTGTCTGGAAAACATAAATGCCAACTGGTAAAGCCCAAGTGTGAGAGGAGCTCTGGATGTCTCAGTAAATAAATATCCAAACAGAAGAGGTGATTTTGGATTCAACCTAGTGGTTCTTAAAACACATTTCATAAAGCGTTTCCTGTTGAAAGGTCAGCCCAGAAAGATTTGAGAACTTTTTTTTTTTTGGGAGAGGGGCAGTTCCCTTCTTAAGCAAGTGCTCCCTCACCTGAGACTTTGTGATTTCTTATTGTCACTCCTTCGCCATAAATTCATCCCTGTTTCATTGGTAATGCTTTGACTAAAGCTGTGATTTCCTAAACACTCACCTGTGTTTGCTGAACACACTTTTTTCTCTGTTTCACTGGGTTTCTGGTTTTAGTTTGTTACAACTCTCTTTTTTTTCCTTCTTTCTTTTGGTGAATGTAGAAGTATCCAGGCCAGCAGGGTGGAAGAATTTAAATATTTAGTATCATGAATATTTTAATATCTCCAGGATTATATCTGTGCCTGAAAAGAGAGAAAAGGAACATGTACTTCTGCCCATCTCTCAGCCTGCCCCCAGCCTGGGCCCAGCAGCCACAGACCTGCTTGGCAAAACAGTCACATTTGTGAGGTTATACTGTTGGGTGGTGTTTGTTTAAGTGGGAGGAGTTTTTGTCGTGCAAGCCTTAATGCCTAAGATAATGTGACCGAGTTCGTGGCACATTTGTGAAGGTGTGTTTGTATTTTTTAAAGTTTACACCCAGTAAAATCAATGGGAAACTTTTATTGGCTTCAGGCCCACTGAGAAACTGGAGGTGACTCCATGGGTGGATTTTCTTGGCCAGGGCTCAGCCTCACTCTGTGCTTGGAAAACGTTTTGGAAAACCCTTCACCCCCAGCACGGCTGGCAGTGGCTGCTTCACCAGGTTGAAGAAAGGTTTTTGGTGTGTTCCTCCTGCTCCATCCTTGTCAGAGACCTCTCTGGAGAACTCTGAGCACGTTGTGGTCACCAGAGGTGTGAGCCCAGGACCCTGCATGAGCCAGCACTGAACAAAAGAAAAATTTTTAAGTGCTATTTTATTATGTAGCTTTTGTAGCTGTCTCTCTTTAAGACTCAAGACAAACTGTTCACAGGTCTTAAATTTATAACAAATCCAGCAACTTCTTCATTTAACAATAACTGTTTTAAAAGGTCACCTGTATATTATCCTTTAAAAGCAAGAATAAAGTTAATTGCTGTGTAGTCCACTAAAAAGCCTCTGCTCACCTAAAGGTTTTGCTCAACCCAAGCAGGACTGCAATAAAAGAGACACTTCAGGGACAGGTTGTTATTCCAAGCATGGATATCAGTCAAGCTGCCACCCTCTAAAGTGGGGTTTTCCAAGTGTCCAGAGAAGAAGAAAACTCTCTTGGTGCACTTATTCTGATTTATAGAATCAATCCTTATAGAAATCAGAGATTTCTAATGCTGCTGGCAGTCCCAGGAGCAGCAGAATTGTAGAACCAAAGGATTGGTGAGGTTGGGAAAGACCTCCAAGTTCATCGAGTCCAACCCAGCACCAGCACCACGTTCACCACTGAGCCCTGTCCTCAGGTGCCACATCCACCCGGTTTTTGGACATTTCCAGGAATGGTGACTCCTCGGCTGCCCTGGGCAGCCTGTTCCAATGCCTGATAACCCTTTCTATGAAGAACTTTTTTCAAGTGTTTCAAATATTTTCAAATCCAAACCTCCTCTGGCTCAACCTGAGGCCGTTTTCTCCAGCGCTGTCACACATTCCTTGGGAGAACGGTGAGCAAGGCAGAAGTAAATTAATCAAAATAATCTCTTTGACAAGTTCAGCAAGCTGGTACCACTGTCATCTCCCTTTTACTAAAAGTGTCATAATGAAACCCAGCTTCTGGTCTGAACTGAGAGCTCTGAGCAGCCCTGCAACACATTTATAGGGTAGCTATTATACCCAGCCAGTGCAACACCTTTAAAACACATTTTATTTCTTCGTGCTAGCTTTTGTTTGAAATCAGGGGAAGGCCTCATATTTGGAACCATCCCCGTGCGCTTACAAAACACCTGTACAGGAAAAGGGAAAAGCAGATTTACAAGCAAACTTTAGCAATGTAAGCAGGGAACAAGAAACTAGACCTGCCCAGAGGCAAGCTGTTTGCAGGGCAGGGAGGTGTCTTGGGTTACTGCTGCCTTCTGCTGCCCCGAGCTGTGTGTGAGGCTGATCTCCAGATGGGCTTCCTGCACACCTGACACCGCCAGCAGAGCCCTCATTGAGCAAAAGGAAACTGATCCTTGCCTCTCCCTTGTCTGACACGTCCACCTGACAGTTCCCTGCCATAATTAAACGGCAGAGCTTTTGTTCCTGTGACAGGGGATGATAAAGGCTCCCGGGTACCCCTTCGCAGCTCAGTTTGTCCTCAGGCAACGCTCCCTGTGGGTTGTGATGGAGTTGTGTGCCTCCAGATACTCCGAGAAGTATAATTGCATCTGATACCTGGTTATGCCACTCTTTTACCTCTCAACAGGCTTCTGTAGAGAGGTTTGAGCAACAATTTCCTCTCAAACACATGGTGTTGGCACTTAGAGTACAGGCCGTGGGGGTGTCTCCCAGCTTTAGGACTATTTTATCCATCCGTGCTGCTCTGTCCTTATTAACTTTCAATTCTGAAAGAGCAGCTGAGAAACCTCAGCTTGTTCTCTTACCAGAACCA
>VZTA01022322.1:22220-44077 GCA_013398855.1 Mohoua ochrocephala
TGTCCCAGCACGCGGTGGTTCGCTGGCAGCGGGTCTGGCGGGGAGGCGCCGCGGGGTCCGGGCTCTCCCCCGGCGGCCGGACTGTCCCCACGTGCAGCGGTCATCGCCGGAGCGGGACGGCTGCTGGCGCCGGGACCAGCGAGGTGGGGAAACTGCCCTGCCCGGGGGCCAGATATGGGAATGGACACTGGTAGACCGTGGCAGATAGTGTTCCATTGTGCCGTGCTGTGGGCCTTGGCAGTCTGGCACCCGGGGCTCCGGTACAGCCTCCGGCGGGTGCTGGCGGCTCTGGGTGCTTCGGCGGGGCGGTCCGGCCCGCGGCTGGCCGAGATGTGGTCGCTGATGGAGAAACTTCGTTGTGCCAGAGTCGCTGCACTGTCTGTGCCGGAGCCTACGGCGAGGTCTCCGGCGGCTGCTAGGAGCTCTCTCCTCCTCTGGCAGCGCCGCAGGCTGCCAGCTCGCTGTGGCCGCTTCTGGACGGAGGGCGATGTGGCTCCTCTGGGCACTGCCGGCTCTCACCTTTCCAGCTGTCTCTGAAGCATGACCAGATATTCCAGGGTCCCTCTGGAGCTCCCGGTGTGGAGCTCAACCTGGCACCATCATGTCGTGGGCTCCCTTACACTTGGGTGGGTCCCTCCCTGTTCTTTCCCTACAAGCTTCTTACGTTTGCCCTCCCACAAGGTGTGCGCCGTTCCCGGGCATCCCTGGGTTCATGCCGGAGGTGACGGTGTGCCCCTTTTCCTGGTCCTGGTTTCCACCCGGTTGCGGGGATGAGTCACACCGGTGTCACCATGTTGTGCTCCAGAGGAAGGGCAGAGCTGAGCTGCTGCTGGTGACAGGCAGCACAGTGCTTGCCATGGCTGCCAAGCGCTGCCTGGTCGATGGCTGTGGTGATGTGAGTCTGGGGCTGTGCTAGCTGGCGATCAGGAGCTCTCCTTGACGTTCCTCCTTCCAGTCTCTCATTTTGCTGGGATTCCTTGCACAGCACCTGGGGACATCTCCTTTGGTCTCCCCTTCGGGCTGGAGAGACAGGCCTCCCATGCCAGTTGCTCCCAGCTCTGTACCCAGATAGTCCCACCCCAGTTGGAGCAGGGGTAGTGGCAGCAGGAGGAACAGTGTCCCTTGCCTCGCCTCTCCCCTCCTTTGGTGCCCTCCCCTCCTGGTTGGTTCCCTGTGTTTATAAGCAAACATTGGGTAACAGGCAAGGTAAACAGCATCTCCATGCAGGAGCAGACGCGCGGGCACACCGCCAAGCCAGGCGGCTCCTTGGCTGTCAGTGTGCCATCGTGGCCAGCAGGTGCCGTGTGCCAGGGCCCCCTTGCCCAGTGCCCGACCCACGTCTCGGCATGGCGCAGCCTGCCCTCCCTAGGTCTGAGGAAAGGTGCCCTGGGCCTGACCACTGTCCTGTCTCTCTGCAGATCGTGCTTCTGTCCTGGACGGTCTGTTCCTGTGCTTTTGTGGGCTTGGCCCCATGTGGGCTTGGGCTGAGCTGGGACCAGCAGGGCAGAGAGGCCGGTGTGCCTCGGGGTGCTGACGCTGGGAGGCTGCTGGACCTGCTGCTCCCGGGACCCTCCAGCTCCCGGGACCCTCCTGCTCCCCAGCTCGAGGAACCCCGATACTCTGATGGATCTGAGGCCCTGCTCGCTGCTGTTGCTCTGGACTCTGGTGGTTGCCCTCACTCTCCTGGCCCAGGAGGTGCTGGCCCAGCATATTTACACCAACACCTGGGCTGTGCTCGTCCCTGCAGGACCCCAGGAGGCTGACAGGCTGGCCAGGAAGCATGGATTCCTCAACCTGGGCCCGGTAAGTCTCCTGCTTCCCTCTTCTCATGGAACTAGTGTTCTCTGCCATGGTCCGGGCAGGTGCTGAGCTTAGTCCTGGAGCTGTCTTGGCGGCTGCTCTTTATGGCAGCAGGGCCACTGTGTTTGTGCCCGTTTGCTGTGGCCTTCCAGCATCTGCTGCCTTGACTCGATGGTGGCAATTAACTGTATGGAGCCAGGGCCTCCTCCCGTCACTGGGACTTTCTGGTGACATGGCGCGGCACAACATGGCGCGGCACACTGCCTGCTGGATGGGGAAGGAGGAAAAGCCCATCCTAGTGTGAAGGAACTGGACTGGGAGTGCTGTGTGATGATGCATGGGAAGGTTTCCAGATTCCACCGTTGCTCCCCACAGCAAGCTGCCCAGTGCAGCATGGCCTCGGCTCAGCGGGACGGCGGCAGCGCCTCTGAGCTATCTCCAGAGGGGGTGTGACGGCAGCTGTGTATCCTTACCCCTAAACTGTCCTTGACAGAAGGCGTGTCAGCAGGTCCCCACCACGCTCAGCTTTCCCCGTTGTCAGCCAGGGACCAGGCAGTGTGCGTGGCTGTGCTGGGAGTGAGCTGCCTCTCCGGGAAGGAAGTGCAGGGTGAAATCCCAGAGGAAATTGCACAACTGGTGGCTGTGGTGTCAGGACCTCGCTGGGAGCAGCTGCTGGGAGCGGTGGCAATGGGAAGGTGGCTGCTGCAGAAGCCAGCAGGACCTCGTCCTGCCGCCCAAAAGGAGCCCTGCGTGGGCACTGGGTACTCAGGGCCCTCTGGGACAGGGAGCCCCAGGTCCTCCGGGACTTGTGCCAGAGGAGGGAACTGTGGGCGTTGTGGCTGGGCCGCACTGAGGGTGTCCGTGCTGTGGTGGGCCGTGGCGTGGCCTTACACAGGTGCTGTCAGCATGGAAGTGACTCAGAACAGATCTCAGGGGAAAGAACTTGTCAGGCCAGGGCAGCTGCCATGCATAGGGGACTGAGAGAGTGGCATGTCCCACCGGACTGGATCTCTGATGAGACCCCTCGGAGTGGGGATGGGGCTGAGATGCCATCAGCCTGCTGCAGGCAGTGCTTCCCACCGTGCTGTGGCGCCAGGTCCCAGGCCTGGCTGCCAGGGCCAAGGGGCGCTGGTTCTGTGGCTTTGTCTCCACAGTGCAGGGCCTTGTGCTTCAGTTGAGAGCCCAGGCCTGCCGTGAGTTCCATCCCTGTGGGCCACAGAGGCTCTGTGCCAGCTCTGCCCTTGTCTTCTCCCCACACCTCTGTGGCTGGAGGCTGGCACCTCTTCCCGGCTCTGTCACCTCGCAGCAGTGAGCCTGTCCTTGCAAGCAGAGCCCCACATGCTGCAGCAGCCCAGGCTGTGGCAGGAGCTTCTGGTCTGGGCATGTTTTCTCCCATTCTGGAGCCTGTCCCAGTGTCTGTGCTGCGGGACGAGGTTTTGCTGGCCAGGGCTTTGCAGAGGGGTCATGGCGGTGCAGTGGGAAGAGCGTGGCTGGAAAGAGCCTGGCTTTCCCTCCCAGGTTTCTGGGCTGCTGCTCCTGGGGGTATGTGCCACTGGGACAGGATGTGCAGCCAGGCTGGGAGGGGGGGGACTGGGTGCATCTGACAGTGCCCCAGTGAGAGGGCCCCAGGGTCCTTATCTGAAAGGATCCTGGCCTCAGCCTGGGGTCTGGGCACTGTCCCCAGAGCTGTGCTGTCCTGGCGTACTCCTGGCTCCCCTGCTGCCTGTGGAGTGGGAGCCAGTGGCACCTCGGGCAGAAGGCCCTTGACTGGTGCCAGTGGCCTTGAGGAGGGCTTGAGGGAGGACACAGGGGACAGTGGGGGGTCGTGGGTCAGAGGTGGGGGCTGGGTGTGGCAGTGAGGTGGGTGTGTGGGGGTTTGCACTGCTGCGATTATGCAGAGAAGGGGGTACAGGCATTGCCCCCTGCTGCTGAGGGTGGGATCACCGGGGGAGGGCATTGCCCTCACCTTCCCTAGGCTGTGCTGGCAGGATGGTGCCATCCTGGGAGGGGGTGCTCTTGCCTCCCACACCACTGGGCTGCAGGTCCAGCACGTTGCTCCACTCCCGGAGCGGTGGTCAGGCATACAGGCAGCCTTCTAGCCCCGGGACTGGCCAGGGTAGTTGCGAGCTGTGGCCGGGGGTCGGGCAGCAGCACTGAACTGGCACCGGGGACACGTGGTGCTGGGGGGTGGCTTTGCCCTTGCTGAGGACAGGGACGGTGGGGATTAGGGTGGAAGTGTGTGGGCTGGCCAGCTCCTGGCTGCCACCACAGCGTCGGTGCAGACCTAATCCATTTGGGTGACCATTCAGAGCCGCGATCTGTGTGCAGGAACAATCTGGGCTCTGTCTATACCCCCGGAGGGGGTGAGGGATGCTGAGGGAGGGCAACCATCCTGCAGCTTGCATTCCCCCACCAGCCTTGTGCAGAGGCTTTGTACCTTGACACCTCCTCAAGGGCTTTAAACTGACAGGCATCCTGGGCTGTCTTGGGGGAACCCAGGGTGCCAGAGGAACAGGTCCAGGGTTTCTGGCGAAATGCATACCTAGGAGAGCCAGCTGCTGCCCTGGGCCTTAGGGTGCTGCTCAGCTGGGTGCAGCTTGCTCGGCCCAGTCTGTCCGGATTGGCAGCACATCTGCAGAGCTCTAATAAGCTGGGGAGGTTTGTTAGCCCCACACAGGCTGTTTTGGGGCAGCCTGAGATGGAGGAGGATGAGATGTCCTCATATTCCTACAGCCCTTGCAGCCCAGCCCCACCAGCTCTGGCACAGCCTGGGCAGCTGGATCCTGCCTGTGGCTGCTGCCTGGGCTCTGTGACTCCCAGGGGGCTGGGTGGGTGCTTGGCCCCTTCTCCCCAGTTAGGGCAAGCTGCTGGGCTGGGAGGCCCTGGGCGGCCAGGGTGGGGCCACCGTGTCCGTCAGCCCCAGGATGTGCGGGAGGGGATACGGAAATGACAGCACTGGAGAGGGTTTGGGATTTAAAAATAACCATCTGGGCGGCGGCATGGCCTCCTGGCCCCACCAGCTGTGCTGGGTTCCCGTCCTGCCCCAGCTGGGCTGTGCTGGAGTCCCAGGCTGGGCTGTCCCCACATGGGAGTGGAGTAGGGGTGAGCACAGCACGGCTGCTTGGCAGTGGAAGTTGGACCCCGCTGGGGTCGGATGCCTGCCTGCCCCCTGCTCTGCCCTACTGAAACTGGCTGTGCCCCAGGTAGAAGCTGGTACTGCGTGGGTGTTCCCGTGGGGCACTTGGGGAGAAGACAGCAGCCTGTCCAGAGGTGCAGAGGCTGGTGCAGACCCTGCTCTGGCTGGGACCGCCTGGGGTGCGGGGCCTGGAGCCCCTGGGGCCTTCCTCCAGGAGGAGCCGGTTGGCACTGGGGGAGAAGCAGTGCGTTTGTCTCCTGAGTCTGGTGTCTCTCCGAGGCTGACTCTGAAAGGCCTGTCCCTCTCTGCCACTGCTTGCCTGGGGCCTTCCTGTCGGGGCAGCAGCTTTTTTGGACAATGTGAGGCTTGCTGCCATGTGGGGACCTGCGGGAGGGTGAGGTGCGCAGTGGCTGCATTTCTGCTGCTCCAGGCTCTTCCCGGCTGCCTTGTGACCAGCTGCCACAGCCTCTCACAGGAGGTCCTGCCCAGTGTGCTGGACATAAGCCTCACCAGCCACTCTGGAGAGGGGGGCCCAGCCTGTGCGTGGCAGCCCTGGAGCTCAGGATTGCAGAGGTGGGATGTAGAGAACCGGGGAGACCGGGCTCTCGTGTCTGTCCCATGAGCAGCATTTCTCTGTTGCAGATCTTTGGCGACTATTACCACTTCCGGCACCGCGGCGTGGTGAAGCGTTCCCTCTCGCCCCACCAGCCCTGGCACAGCCGCCTGGCCAGGGAACCGCAGGTACGAGGGAGGAGGGCCTGGCTTTGGTCCCGGGCACTTCACAAGGGCTCGTGAGCCAGCGCTGGGCACAAGACAGGGCTGAGCTGCCTTAACCATTCCTTGGCGGAGGCAGGTGGGAGCCCACCGTGTGTCTGGCAAGGGCAGGGGGTTGGTGGAGCCAGCGTCATTGGCCTGTGGGTTGTTGCAGTCTCAGGGCCCAGGAGAGCTCTGTGTCCTTGTGTGCAGGGCAATCAACAGATCCTAGAGCAGTGATGTGTGGGGGCTGCTGTTTTCCCCATCCTCTGGCTTCAGCCCAGGCCCTGGAAGGCACGTGGTGCGGTGTGGCAGCTCTCGGCAGCCCGTGTCTCAGTGGAGCTTGGCACTCTGACCGTCCCGCTCCACTGGAGCACAGCCTTTGCAGGGCACGGCCAGGCAGGGGGCCTGGAGGGATGGGCTGGGGGCGGCAGTAGCTCTGACAGGTCCAATACTCTGCCAGGCCAGAGCTGACTGTGAGCTTCCCAGGGAGAGCCTCTCCAGGCAGGCTGGGGACTGGGGTCATGGGGAACTGCTGGCATGAGGGGTCAGCAGGGGACCCCATGCCTTCTCTGCCCTCAGGTGCAGTGGCTGGAGCAGCAGGTGGCAAAGCGCAGGACCAAGCGAGACGTTTTCATGGAGCCCACGGACCCCAAGTTCCCGCAGCAGTGGTACCTGGTGAGTGTCGGGTGAGGAGGGGGCATGGGCTCGTGACTGCGGGTGCGAGTTTGGGGACACAGACGTGACAACCTAGGAACTGCTGTCAGGCAGCGGCTGCTAGGCTGGCAGGAGGGAGGAGGAGAGGAGGGGGAAGGCCTGGAGCAGCCAGCTGGTGCTATGTGATGGGAACATCCCAGGGAGGAGGCTCTGCTCGCAGAGCTGTGGCTCCTGGCTGGAGTGTGGGGAGGGCTGGGGGGAGCCCAGCGTTGGACTAGGGGGTACATCCCTTTGCCAGGCCCAGGAATGGGTCCATGCCTCTTTCTGCTTCTGGAGCTTGGGCACGAGCCTGATCTCTGCAAAGGATGCCATGTCTGTGGGACTCAAGCACAGTCTGGGACTCAGTCCTGCTTTCAGAGCAGCCCTTCTCAGCTAGTTGTGCCCAACCCTGTGCCCAGGTCCCTGGGGTTCCTCGTCGCAACCCACAGAAGAGCCGGGTGGGTTTTGGGCACACACCCATCACAGTGCCCGTGGCTGGGCGCATCTCCTAGTGCCAAAGCTTCTCTTGGCAGTACAACACAAACCAGCGGGACCTGAACGTGCGTCAGGCCTGGGAACAGGGATACACGGGCAAGGGCATCGTGGTGTCCATCCTGGATGACGGCATTGAGAAGAACCACCCTGACCTGGAGGCCAACTATGTGAGTTTGGGTGGTGGTGCAGCAGGGTGGAGTGCCATGGGAGCTGGTCTGGGCAGCTGGGTCCATGCAGGGCAATCCCAGAGCTGTGAGGTACAGGGCTGATGCCCACCATGGTGGGACACGGAGGTGGGATTGGAGCCTGCCCACCCTGCTCAGCTCAGCCTCAGGCTGTGGAGCGCAGGCATGAAGTAAGGGCAGTGGGGCTCGGTGGCTAAGGTGGACAGTCTCCAAGTGCCCAATTTGTCTTCCAGGACCCAGGGGCAAGTTTTGATGTCAATGACCAGGACCCAGACCCTCAGCCCCGCTACACGCAGATGAATGACAACAGGTGAGGCAGGAGGGAGGGGTGAAGATACAGAGCCCAAGTATGGCAGGGACTTAGTGCAGTGCCACCCCACGTGGCCTGCTGGAAGCTGCGAGGCTGGCAGCATAGTTCTGCCCCGTGGGGAACCCTTCACCTCCTTTTTTGATGTGAGCAGCATCCTTTTTCTGCCCAGAGCCAGCGTGGGCTGTTCAGTGCCCTGGCTCTGGAGCAGGAGGGCAGATGGAGGAGCCTTCATTGGCTACCTGGTTCGAGGGGACGGGAGGCAGCCTGGGTGGGGGTTGCTGGGGCTGCAGCCAGTACCCCCTCCTGTGCTCCTTGCACCCCGTGTGAGCATGCCTCGTCCTATTTCGGTTGCAGACATGGCACGCGCTGTGCCGGGGAAGTGGCTGCTGTGGCAAACAACGGGATCTGTGGCGTTGGCGTGGCGTACAATGCCAGGATCGGAGGTGGGTGCTGCCCTGCCCTCTGCCGGGTCCTGCGGGCGCTGAATGGCCGCAGGAGCAGCTGAGCTGGGGACCTCGGCACTGCTGGCTGGAGCAGCCCTGTGACAGCCCGTGGCACGGGTGGCAGCAGGGGTTGGAGGGTTCTTGCCAGCAGCACCGTGGCCACTCTGCCCCAGCTGGTTGCCCGTGACATTTGCTCTCTGGCCCTAGGTGTGCGCATGCTGGATGGGGAGGTGACCGATGCTGTGGAGGCCCATTCCCTGGGCCTCAACCCCAACCACATCCACATCTACAGTGCCAGCTGGGGCCCTGAGGACGACGGCAAGACTGTGGATGGCCCGGCCCGGCTGGCAGAGGAGGCTTTCTTCCGTGGGGTCAGCCAGGTGAGAAGGAGGGTTTGCTGGGGGAGCGCTGGCCTGACTCCTGCCGTTCCTCCAGGTCTCCCTTCCTCTGCCTGCCCTGGTTGTTACCCTGGCCCTCTCGGGATGAGCCATGTGCCAGCCCATCTCTGGGATCAGGCTTTGTTCGTTTTTCTTGTTCTTCCTGTGCGATGGCTCTGAGTCAGGACTCCTCCCATGTGGTGTTATCTCACTGCTGTGAGGGCTCCTGTGTGGGACAGCCTCTCCCTCCTCTCCCAAGCCCTCTCCTGGTTCTTGTCTGGTTTTGTGCTAGCTGCTCCCCCTCGCTTCACCACCCGTCCTCCCCCACTGTCCCTTTGTGCTGGCAGTGTCGCCCTCCAGGGGAGCTGTGTCATGTGCTGCCCGGGATTCCCTAGAGAGGGAAGCGTGTGGTGCCACGCTGGCTCTGTAGCGTCCTCTGTGAGGGTAGCTGCCGCATTTGGGTGCCGATGCATGGCCAGGACTGTGTTGTGGGCTCCCGCAGCTCTGCCAGGCACTGCAATCCCACGCAGAGTCAGGCCAGGTGACTTCTGAGCAGAAAAAGGCTTCAGCTCTTGGAAGCCTGACGTTGTCCGGGCCTCCTGCTGCCTGGTGTGTCACCCACTGGGGCAGCCCTGGAGCCTCTGCCGAGGTGCTGGGCACCCTCCATAGGCAAAGCAGTGGTGAGGGTGCCCAGGTTGATGGGCTGTGACTGTGCAGTGCAGTGCAGCTGCATCTGCTCTGTCTGTCCGACTCAGGCTGGCACCATCTGCTTGTCCCCAGCTCCAGCCTGGGCCTTCCTGTGTGTGGCAGTGTTGATTGCCCTCACCTTGCCTCTGTTGCTAGGGCCGAGGCGGGCTGGGCTCCATCTTCGTCTGGGCGTCTGGGAATGGGGGCCGCGAGCATGACAGCTGCAACTGTGACGGTTACACCAACAGCATCTACACGCTGTCCATCAGCAGCACCACACAGTATGGCAATGTGCCCTGGTACAGCGAGGCCTGCTCCTCCACCCTCGCCACCACGTACAGCAGTGGCAACCAGAATGAGAAGCAGATTGTGAGTGGGGGCTGCTGCTGTCTGCAGGCCTGGGGCTCAGGGGGTGGGATGTGCCCACAGCATTTCCTGCCCTGGCACTCCTCCTTGCAGGTGACGACTGACCTCAGGCAGAAGTGCACCGAGTTGCACACCGGGACGTCAGCCTCGGCGCCCCTGGCTGCCGGCATCATTGCTCTCGCCCTGGAAGCCAAGTAAGGGCAGGACAGAGGGGGCTGGACGGGGGTGGCTGTGCCAGCCCCGTGCGGCAGTGACACCTGGACATGGACTTGCCTGGGGCCAGCAGGAACTAGCTCTGACCTGAGCTCTATGTCTCCCTGTAGCAAGAACCTGACCTGGCGGGACATGCAGCACCTGGTGGTGCAGACCTCGAAGCCAGCTCACCTGAATGCCAATGACTGGGTCACCAATGGCGTCGGCCGCAAAGGTACTGGGCTGCTGGGGTGGGAGCAGGGTCTCCCAGTCCCACGTGTACCACTAGCCTTGGGGTGCTGAGGCAGAGTGCCCTGGCAGCCCTGTAGGGTGAAGGAGGCAGGGGGGCCCAGTGAGCATGCCGCACGGCCAGGCAAACATCCCCCACTGGGTACCCCCAGGAGCGGTGCTGACCCCCTCTTTGTCCACAGTCAGCCACTCGTATGGCTACGGCCTGCTGGATGCCGGGGCCATGGTGAGCCTGGCCAAGAACTGGACCACGGTGGGACCTCAGAGGAAGTGTGTCATTGACATCCTTGCAGAGCCCAGGTATGGGCTGGTGAGCCCAGGAGAGGATCGCTCGGCATCTGTTCTGCACAGGAGCTTGAGAGCCTCTGGGCCCAGAGCAGGGAGTGGGGAGAATCTCGGAGACTGAACTGCTGCTGAGACCCTTGGAGCACCCTCCTGCGAGAGCCTGGGGAGAGCTGGGAAAGGCCCCTCCAGCCATCCGGCACTGACGTCACTGATGAGCCTCCCCACTGTGGGGCTGGGCCAGTGATGTGGGCAGACTGGGGCGCTGCGGTTGGGGTGCAGCCAGCACGAGTCATCCTGGACAGAGGGGCTTTTCAGGGGGCAGACAGAAGCTCCTTTGACTCCTGCTTGGCCGCCGCTGCCACAGTGCAGCATGTGCAGTCTTGTCTGTGGCCAGGGCACTCCCTAGGGGCTCCTGGCTGGGGGGATCATGTTCCTGTGCATGAAGGGAGCTAGGGCTGGGCCCTGCCCTGACCCCCCCTGGGGAGCCAGCCCTGTGTGGACACAGCAGGCACATCCTGTGCTGGCACCAGGGCCAGCATCGTGGGGGAAGCGGCCGCACGCCAGCAGCAGGACGGGGATGACTCTGCCCGTCCCATCCCTGGCTGTGCCATGCAGGGTGTAGCTGGCCTGCAGTGTGTGAATAAAGGGCCTATTCAGGGCTGGCATGGAGTGATGGCTGGGGAGGCAGCACTGGGCAGCACAGTTCCCCCCGCCGTGCCCAAGAGCTGAGGCACCCCTTCTGCTGCCTGTACCCATCTGGGAATGGCACGGAGGTGGTGCCACTCTGACCCACTGCGGGTTTGATTCCTGCTCTAGCTGCCCTGGTGCCCAGTCCCCAGGACAGCTGCAGAGCTCCACAGCAAGGAATGGGGACTGGGGCATGTCCCCCTGGTCTGGGACTGGCCTCACTCGTGCCTGTCCTCGGCAGGGACATCGGGAAGCGGCTCGAGGTGCGGCGGAAGGTGGATGCCTGCCTGGGGAAAGCCAACTACATCAGCCGGCTGGAGCACGCACAGGCCAGGCTGACACTGTCCTACAACCGGCGGGGGGACCTGGCCATCCACCTGGTCAGCCCCATGGGCACCCGCTCCACCCTTCTGGCTGCCAGGTAGGTGCTGGGCTGTGGGGTGCCCCAGGCTGGCCCCTGGCCTAGGCTGGCACAGGTGAGTTTGGGATATGTTGACACCCACATCTTGCCTCTGTGGCTCAGGCCTCACGACTTCTCGGCCGATGGCTTCAATGACTGGGCCTTCATGACAACGCACTCGTGGGATGAGGACCCCTCCGGGGAGTGGGTGCTGGAGATCGAGAACACCAGTGATGCCAACAACTATGGTAGGGGTGTGCTTCCCCGTCCACTGCCTCCCTCCGAGTCTGGGATGCGAGCTATGTGGTCACCCAGTTTCCCCCCTGCTCCTGAGCTGAGGGGCCGGTAACACCTTGGATGTTTTGGGTGATCTGGCTGGGGAGAGGCTGGACTTGGGCATGTGGGATGGTGCTGCAGCCCCTCTGGGTCAGCGGGAGTCCAGGCAGCAGGAGACCCCATGCCAGATCACCTGACCCTCCTTGGGACTCCTGTGCAGGGGCATGGCCCTACAACAGGCAGTCTCCCAGGTGGTGGGCACAGCCCTGCTGTCCCCTGGCAGCCAGGATGGGAGACCAGCGGGAGCCCCCTCCCTGTGCCTGTCCTGAGCATGGGTGGTGGTGTGGGCACCTCCGTGGTCCTCACCCTGCATTGTTGCAGGCACGCTGACCAAGTTCACGCTTGTGCTGTACGGGACGGCCACCGACTCCCCCAGCCTCTCCAACCAGCTGGAGAGCAGCGGCTGCAAGACCCTGACCCCCAGCCAGACCTGCGTTGGTGAGTGTGGGATGGTGGGGAGGGAATGGGGGCACAGGCAGCCCCCAGCCCACGCTGACCCTGCCTGTCCCACAGTCTGCGAGGAGGGCTACTACCTGCATCAGAAGAGCTGCCTGAAGCGCTGCCCTCCTGGCTTCGCGCCCGGTGTCCAGAGCACGCACTACAACCTGGAGAACAGCGTGGAGCCCATTGCGCCCCACCTCTGCCTGCCCTGCCACCCCTCCTGTGCCACCTGTGCGGGACCTGGCCCCAACCAGTGCCTCACCTGTCCCGCGCACTCCCACTTCAGCAGCCTGGACCTCTCCTGCTCCCACCAGACGCAGAGCAGCCGTGCGTCCCCTGCCCTGGCAGATGGCGAGGGACCAGCTGAGGCGCCCCCTCCAGTCAACTTGCCTGTCCTCATCACCAGCCTCAGCTGCATCCTCATCGTCATCATCTTTGTCACCATCTTCTTGGTGCTGCAAGCACGCTCAGGCTTCAGCCTGCGGGGCGTGAAGGTGTATGCCCTGGACAGCGGGATCATCTCCTACAGGGGGCTCCCCTCCGACATCTGGCAGGAGGAGGGTCCCTCCGAGTCAGACGGTGAGGATTATGAGGCCCACAGCGAGAGGACTGCCTTCATCAGAGACCAAAGTGCCCTTTGATGAGCCCTCCTGCCCCTCCCTCCTCCCTGCCCAGCGCCGCAGGGCTGGGGCAGGTGAGGCTGAGGGGCCCTGGACTCTGCCCCTGTCCCCTTCCTGCACTGCAGCAGCCCGGGGCTCCCACCCACTGGCACCGTCCCTCAGCCCCAGTCTGGGCGGCCAGGCACGGCCCTGCGGGCACCATCCCCAGCACAGCACCGTCCCAGTCTTGCACCATCTCTCCTGGCCCTGCGTCCATCCTGTGCCCCGTGCCGGGGTGTTTGGTGGCGGTGGGGCCCCTGACACTTCCTGGCCCTGCACAGGCAGCAGCGTCTCCCACTCGGGGTACATGGCTGCTGCTTGGGGCCCTGTGAGTTCTCCAGGGTGGGCAGTGTGTGAGGTCCCTGGGTTGCCATGGTTCAAGGTGGACTGGCTGGGCCAGGGGTGGCTCTGCCCACCATGGCTGAGCCCAGCCTGTGCCCCAGCATCCCCCTGCCCCTGCCACCCTCGGCCCCTGTGGAGCTGTGTCCCAGGGCTCAGTTCGTTGTGTCCCAGCTCCCCGCCACCTCCCCTGGGCCTGTCCGCTTCCACCCGTGCCCTTCAACAGCAATAATGGCCAGGCCTCAGCTGCTGCCGCCCACTGCCTGCCCATCCCACCGCGGCTGCCTGCAACAGGTAGGAGCCCTGGCACTGGGGAGCATCGGGCTGGGCACCGCCTGCCCCTGCGCCCATGGCACAGCCCACAGCCTGGGCAGGGACCCCGCCCCCAGTCCCTGCTTTGGGGGGCTGCCTTGGGCCCCTTGTGTTCTACCCCCGGGCAGGGCTGTAGGTGCTGCTGGCTGGGACTGTCAGGCAGCGCCAGTGCCAGCACTGCCCCAGCTCTGCCTGCGTCCTGCCTGTGCTGGGCAGCGCCCAGCATTCCTGCAGCCCTAGCCCCCCGACGTGCCTTGCCCCCACTTGGTGACAATCCGTTCTGCTCCCCGCTGGAGCCCTTTCCCTTGCCGCCCCTTCCCCGCGGGCTGGGGGCCAGTGCCACGAGCCCCTTTGCCGTCCGCCACCGCACACCAGGGCCACGGTGCAGGCTCCCACCTGCGCCAGCCATGGACGGAGCCACTGGCCGGGGGCCACAGGACTATTTTTCTATAACAACTTTTTGGTGCACAGTAATTTTTTCTTGTAATTTAATCAGCCGGGAGCTGCCTCCTGAGCCTGTTTTTAATTTAATGGATGTGGATATAACGCTAGAGAGACTGAGTTATTAAATGTTCAGAACTATGCAAACCAGCTCCGCTGCCTGTGCTCTGTATGCCGTGGGTGCCCCGGCCGGGGCAGCAGCCTGGCCGCGGAGACTGTGGGCCTCAGGGGCACCCAGATCTGCTCTGCAGCTGTAGGGGGTGGGCTGGAGCCCTGCCTGCAGACCTTCCCCCAGAGCCAGGGACTGCCCTTCCCTGGCTGTGGGCAGTAGCTGGTGCTGGGCAGGGGATGCGGTGGGGACAGGCAGGGACCATCCCTCACCTGAGCAAGGGGAAGCAGCTGCCTATGAGGATGTGCAGTGAAGGCAGCTAATTCAGAAAGTGGGTGGGTGTGTGTGTGGGTGTGTGTGGCCTGGGGACCTCGCACTCCTTCACCGCAGCATGTAGGCTCATCCCTTCACCACAGCCTGGGGCACGGCTGCAGCCCCTGTGTCTAGCACCACCCTGCAGCCAGAGCACGATGCCCCTGGTGCAGGAATGGCCAGGCTGGACCTGGGACCCACTCGCGCTGTGGCCAAGCTGCAGACACAGCCCACTCCAGCCTCACCGAGCCCCCCCCGGGGTCCCGGCCCCCGCAAGGGAGCCTGTTGGGGCTGTGCTCCATCGCAGAGGCAGCTCCTCTCTGCGGAGTCCCTCGGCCTCGCTGTGTCGGGGGCCGCAGCGGCTTCCTGTGGTCAGGAGCGACTTCCCCGCGGTATGCACGGGCTGCAGCTCTCACCCTGCTCTTCCTCTTCTCACGACGCGGGGCTGGGGGCGGGCAGCAATCGGGGCTTCCAGAGAAGGGAGCTGCTGCACTTGCGGTCAGATGCAGAGCCGCCCAGCCCTGCCCGCCCGGGAGCAGCCTGGCGCGGGCAGGGAGGGGACCCACGCTGCCTGGGGGGTGCTGAAGGGAGCTTGGTGGTGGGAGAAGCAGTACGGTGGCAGCCCTTGCCCACGCCATGCCTTGGAGCTGCTCCAGGCCGTGACTGCCCCACATTGCTCCGCTATGGGAAGGCGACTCAGCAAAGCTCCCGCCTGTCACGCTTTTTCCCTGACTTCCTGTAAAAGTGGAATCGGCCCGGCAGTGTCCTGCAGGTGACCTTGAAATTCCTCTGGGGCCGGGGCCTCCCTGTCAGTCACAGGAGAGGGCTCAGGCCAAAACACCCAGGCGGTGGCTGGGCTGAGCTGAGTGGAGCTGAGCTGGGCTGTGCCACTAGGCAGTGGCAGTGGCGGTGGCAGCTGCCCCTGTGTGATGCAGCTGCCAGGGCTGAGCGGTGCCACCGTGGCACCAGTGAAACCCTTTGAAGGGGAGACGCCCAGGGCTGCCACAGGGAGTGTGGTCCTGGCTGTGTGGATGGAGGCTGGCAGCAAGGGCTGGGGCATGGCACCGTGGGTGTTGGTGAGTGGGTGCTCTGTCCTGCAGCCTTTCACAGTCACTAGGGCCAGGCTTGGGAATGGTGACAGGGTGGCCACCCTTCAGTGAGGCTGCACAGAGTCCTCAGGACCCCTCAGGTCCTGCAGTCTCTTGGAGACACAGGAGCATGGAGCGGGGCTAGGAGTCAGGCAGGACCAGGCACAGCTGAGGGGGCTTTGCTGGGTGGGACAGGCGCTGAGTGAAGGCTCCACAGGAGCAGTGGAGCCCTAGGTATACAAGACTGGATCTGATGGTGTCAGGCCCTGGTGGGAGACAGCTGGGAGGGGCGGTGGGGCTGGGAGCTGCCCAGCTGCAGCAGAACTGTGTGCCGGCGTCGGCTGCTGGCGCGGGGACTGGCAGGGAGGGCAGGAAGTGCAGGAAATCTCGCAATGGCTGTATGGTCAGCACTGGGTTTCCTGTTCCTCCCCAGAAGCCAGAGCTACACCAGGTCCAGACCGCGCCAGTCCCAGCCCCAGCAGGACGCCAGCAGCAGCCTCACAGCGAAGACCTTGCAACAGACGTAGGTTGGAAGGACTGTGTCCTGGTGGGGTACTAGCAGGGGCAGGGGACTCCTTTGTAGCGCTGGGGGGGCGGTCTTGGTGAGGTCAAGGGCTGTGCCAGGGGACATCCTGCCCTGCACAGGGAGGTGCCCCAGCACTCTCCTGCTCCTGCTGCACTCTTGCTTCAGGGCAGGGCACCCTGGGACTGCCTCTGGGATCAGTTTGGCTCCCAGTGGCCTTACTGGAGTCCTGCGTGCTGGGATGTGTCCGGGTTCAGCGCCTCTCTCTGGGGCTCAGCACCCTCTTCTGCTCCTGCTGGCTTCCCAGCAGTGTCCCGGCCCCTGGGAGCTCCCACACTGCGGGCACAGGGTTGACAGCGCCAATGGGCAGGACAGGGCAGGGCTGGAGCTGCCAGAGAGGAGGGGCTGGTGCCTGCCGGGGGTGGGGGGCACGACCACGCTGCCCTTGGGGAGCAGCCCTGCGCACGACAGCGCTGACACTGCTGGGTATGACCCCACACTTCCTCCTTCCCAGCGCCATCCCCACAGGCCCCAGCTCCCACAGGGCTTAGAGCACTCATCTTGCTGCTTTGAAAATGCTTTGCAAGGCTGTTTGCAGGGGGCAGGGACGGTCGTCTCTGCTGCACAGACCGGATGATGGGGCAGGAGGGTGTGAAATACAAAGGGCCTTGGTCACTGGTGCAGGCAGTGCGGGGCAGAAGCTGTGACTCAGGCTGTGCTGGTACCCCGCAGACTTCCCCTGGCTGGACAGTGGTGCCATGGGCTTCGGGCCAGAGCTGTGGTGCCCACAGGGGCACAGCGCGCTGCTGCGGCTGCAGGACGGGGAGCTGCGCCTCCTGGAGCTGATGAAGAAGTGGATGGCACAGCGGGCCAAGAGTGACCGGGAGTACGCGGGGATGCTGCACCACATGTTCTCCCAGCTGGAAAAGCAGGAGGGCACTTGGCAGCTCCATGGTGACTGTGGTGGTCAGATCGAGAAGGTAGGGATGCCCCAGAGTAGGACTGCGCCCCGCAGAGCCCAGTGTGGTGCTGGAGGATGCCATCTCCGTGCTGTCCCTGACTCCCTTTCCTGCAGTCCTGGTGGGTGCTGGTGAGCCGGACAGAGACGCTGAGCCAGATCCTGCGGCGGCACGCAGAGGAGCTGGCGGCGGGGCCGCTGGCCAAGCTCAGCCTGCTCATCCGCGACAAGCAGCAGCTGCGCAAGGCCTTCAGCGAGCAATGGCAGCAGCTCAGCCAGGAGTATAGCCGGGTACGTTGGTGCCAGCAGGGGAACGAGGGAATGTGCTGGACCCTCTCCCTGACCGTGTCCCTCTCCAGACGACGCAGCAGGAGATGGAGAAGCTGAAGGCACAGTACCGCAGCCTGGCACGTGACAGCGCCCAGGCCAAGCGCAAGTACCAGGAGGCCAGCAAAGGTGCCATCCTGGCCCCTGTCCCCTGCGTGACCTCCCAGCTTCCCTCACGGGTCAAGGATGGCTGGAGCACCCCGCACTCTGCGGAAAATACAGCCCAGCCTGGAGCGGGTGGGAGTTCTGGGGGGCAGGGGGCAGCATAGAGGAGAGGCCAGCCTGGTCCCCAGGAAGGCAGGCAAAAATCTGGGGGCCTTGGCACCCCATGCTGTGGGTCAGGAGCATCCCTGTGTCACAGTGTAACCGCTCCAGGCTTGGTCCCCCTGCCTGCCCTGGGACCCTCTCCCAGCCCTCACCCTCCGACCCCTGCCCCAGTGCTGGGACAGGTGATGTGCCGGCGGTTGGGGTTTTCCACAGCCTCTCTCCACAGACAAGGAGCGGGACAAGGCAAAGGAGAAGTACGTGCGCAGCCTCTGGAAGCTCTATGCCCTGCACAACCAGTACGTGCTGGCTGTGCAGGCGGCTGCCTTGCACCACCAGCACCACTACCAGCGGGTGCTGCCCAGCCTGCATCAGTCCCTCTACAGTCTGCAGCAGGAGATGGTCCTCGTCCTGTAAGAGCCCTGCCTGCCCCCCTGCCCACCCTGTGCCCCACTGCCCACCCTGTGCCCTGCACCCCACTTCCAACCCCTGGGCACCCCCAGGGCCCCCCAGAACCAGCAGTGCTCCCGCAGAAAGGAGATCCTCAGAGAGTACTGCAGCATCAGCAGCCTGGTACAGGAGGATATGTTGGCCGTGCACCGGGAGATTGCCAGTGCCATCCAGGCCATCGACCCTGCCACCGAGTACAGCAGCTTCATCCAGAGCCACCAGTATGGCTCCACGCAGCCGCAGCCTCTCTGCCGGGTACGGCCCTGCTGCCATTGGGTGGCAGTGGCCGGCGTGGGGCAGGTGGAGGCAGAGCTGTGCTGGGTGCCCACAGGTACGAATCTGAGGTGCCACCAGCTGTATCCTTTGATGAGAGCCTGCTGGAGGACACGGAGAACCTGGTGCCGGGGGAGCTGCAGCTGAATGAGCTGACCCTTGAGAGTGTCCAGCACTGGTGAGTGGGACCGGCCATGGGCAGGGGCAGGTGAGGGGCAGGGGCTCAGCCCCCTGCCGGCACATGTCTCCTGCAGCCTGACGTCGGTTGAGGAGGAGTTGGTGGCCGCCACAGAGGCCGTGACTATCAAGGAGCAGCAGACGCAGGAGCTGAAGGCAGAGATCCATGACGAGGAGCAGGGCCGGAGCCCCGGGGAGCGGTGAGTTGCGGCAGAGGGGGGCGAGGGGCCAGGGCAGCGGGTGCTGACCGCCCTGTCCCCTCCCCAGGGTGCACTTGTTGGGCAGGCGGCAGGGGCTGCATGAGGCGCGACAGCAACTTGAGGGCTGCCTCTGTGCCCAGGCCAAGCTGCAGGTGCAGCGGGACCTGCTGGCCAGGAAGCTGGCGGAGCTGGGCACCAGGGACCCCCTGCCCCCCCTGCCTCTGCCAGAGGATCGGCAGTCCATCTCCTCCACGGTGAGTCAGTCTCACCTCCCATGCTCCGGAAGCTGCAGGGCTGGGGTTGCCCACAGCTGGTGCACAGCCCGTGCCTCCTTCCAGGAGCAGGAGCGGAGCGGGGCCAGTGCGCTGGAGACCCTCAAGAACCACATCACGGGCATCTTCAGCCCAAAGTACTCGGTGAGTCCCTGGTGCCTCCAGCCACCCTGCTCTCCACCCAGCTGCCTTGCTGAGCCTGCCCTTTCCTTTCTGGCCACACAGCCCCCCCCCCACTTCAGCACCGCCAGATTCCGCTCCCACCTGCCCTGGGCACAGCTTCCAGACACCGCTGCTGCCCCACCTCCAGCACAGCTCAGGAGTGTGCATGGCTGGGCTCACCTTGTCTCCTTCCAGCTGCCACCCCCAGTGCCCCTAATCCCAGATGTGCAGAAGCCGCTGTGCCAGCAGGTCTGGTACCACGGGGCCATCCCACGTTCGGAGGTACAGGAGCTGCTGACCTGCAGCGGGGACTTCCTGGTGCGGGAGAGCCAGGGCAAGCAGGAGTACGTGCTCAGCGTGCTGTGGGACGGGCAGCCCCGGCACTTCATCATCCAGGCTGTCAATGTGAGTGACCACAAGCCGGGGGGATGGCTGGGGTGGCCTTGCACGGGCAGGCGCAGGTTCCTGCCCATCGCACCCCCTCGGCTTCCCTCCCTGCAGAACATGTTTCGGCTGGAGGGCGACAGCTTCCCCACCATTCCGCTGCTCATCCAGCACCTCCTGCAGAGCCAGCAGCCCATCACCCGCAAGAGTGGCATTGTCCTGGCCAGGGCTGTGCCCAAGGTGATCCAGGCAGTGGGGAGGAGGATGGGGCCCCCTGCACAGGGGCAGCTCTGCCCGGCCCTTTCTCCTGTTGACAGCTGGGCTGAGAGCCACAGACATGCTTCTCCAGCTAGACAGGGAGACTTGGACCTGGAGCTCTGCCTGGGAGGGGGCTGCGGGGGTATGTGGGCCAGGGGACAGCTCACTGGTGTCTGCTTGCTGCAGGACAAATGGGTGCTCAACCACGAGGACGTGCTGCTGGGGGAACGCATTGGCCGGGTGAGAGGGGGTGCTGTGGGGTCTGCGGGAGGGCAGGGCTGTGCCAGGGTGCCTGCGGGCAGCCAGGACTGTCCCCACAGGGTCTGCAGGGGGACAGGGGTTGCCTTGGGCCACGTGGTAAGCTGAGCCCGATGCACCCGTGTCTCGGAAGGGTAACTTTGGGGAGGTGTTCAGTGGACGCCTGCGTGCTGACAACACCCCCGTTGCTGTGAAATCCTGCCGAGAAACCCTTCCACCTGAGCTCAAGGCCAAGTTCCTGCAGGAAGCCAGGTCCGTGTGGCCGTCGTGTTTGTCCTGTCACATCTGTCCACTCTTGGAGCTGTTTGACCCTGCTGGGACTGCAGCACCCTCGTGCTGAGGGCTGCATCCCCGGACTGGCTGGGCGGAGTGCCCTGGGGATGGCATCGGGTGGCTTGTGCCCAGGGCAGCCGGGCCCCCTGCACTCGCAGCGCCCATCCTTGTCCCCGCAGGATTCTCAAGCAGTACAGGCACCCGAACATCGTGCGGCTCATCGGCGTCTGCACGCAGAAACAGCCCATTTACATCGTCATGGAGCTGGTGCAGGGTGCGTGGCCCCGTTCCCGCAGTCCCCACGCACACAGGGGTGAGCTTGCCAGGTGCGCCTGGGCACCCACCGGCTCTGCAATCTGGGCACAGGGGGGGACTTCCTGACCTTCCTGCGCAGCGAGGGTCCCCACCTCCGGGTGAAAGAGCTGATCAAGATGACGGAGAATGCTGCTGCCGGCATGGAGTACCTGGAGAGCAAGCACTGCATCCACAGGTGGGCCCTGGCAGGACAGGGGGAGCCCTGGAACCCTCACCGCCCCATCCCATGCCAGGTGGAGCCCCAGGGATGGCCGGGCACACGGCTGATTGCTCGGGGCTGTCTCAGGGACCTGGCTGCTCGCAACTGCCTGGTGACGGAGAGGAACACCCTGAAGATCAGTGATTTTGGGATGTCACGGGAGGAGGAGGATGGCATCTATGCCTCCACAGGGGGGATGAAGCAAATCCCGGTCAAGTGGACGGCCCCTGAAGCACTCAGTTATGGTACAGGATGGAGCTGGGCATGGCCTGGCACTTGGTTGCTTATCTGGGAGCCAGGAGGCTGGCACTATCCCACTCCCATGCGCCTGGTCCTGGGGAGGGAGGCAGAGGCCCGGAGCACCTCAGCCCTCAGGAGCATGGGCACAGCTGGGCAGTGGTGACGTGGGTGTCCCCTGCCAACAGCATCCATCCTGCCCCATGTCCCCAGGCCGATACAGCTCAGAGAGCGATGTCTGGAGCTTTGGGATCCTGCTGTGGGAAGCCTTCAGCCTGGGTGCCGTCCCCTATGCCAACCTCAGCAACCAGCAGACACGGGAGGCAGTGGAGCATGGTAGGGGACACGGCTGGGGTGGCTCCTGAGGGCCACCGTGAGCTGTGGGTCCAGCACTATGGAGCTGTGCCTGTAGGATGGACCAGACGGGGTTGTGGGGGTGAGGGGCCGGTGATCCATGTCCCCATCTCTGTTGCCCCAGGTACGCGGCTGGACCCTCCCGAGCAGTGCCCTGAGGAGGTGTACCAGCTGATGCAGCGCTGCTGGGAGTATGACCCCAGCAAGCGGCCCAGCTTCAGCACCATCCACCAGGATCTCATCGCCATCCGCAAGAGGCACCGGTGACAGGGAGCACCAGGGGCCCTGGATCCATCCCACGGCAGTGCCTGGGGGCACAGCAGAGCCCTGTCTAGGCAGCGGGTGCTGCGGGGTGGCTGTGTGGTGCTTGAGCCCCAGGGCAGGGGCTCCTGCATGCCCCAGGGTGGGACATGGCACCCACAGCTCCTGCCTGGCTTCGTCTTGTACAATAAACACAGAAGCTCTGCAGGTGCGCATCTAGGAGCTGCGAGGGGACACGGACTTGCACTGCACCGGGATGAGGTGTGGGGACATGGCGCTGGGATGGGGCACTGTAATGATGCACCAGGACAGGACACTGTGACAGGGCACACGGTGCACCGGGATAGGGTACCGAGATAGAGCACCGGGATGGGACACCAGGACGGGGCGTACTTAGATAGGGAACTGGCATGGGGAGTACTGAGACGGGGCACTGGGGCAGAGGACTGAGACGGGACCCTGGGACAGGGCACCGCGACAGGGATCAAGGACAGGGTACCGGGATGGGACACCCGGACGGGGCACACTGGGACAGGGTACCGGGATGGGACACCCGGATGGGGCACACCCGGATGGGGCACACTGAGACAGGGTACCGGGATGGGGCACCGGCA
>VZTA01022322.1:44725-54982 GCA_013398855.1 Mohoua ochrocephala
CCCCGGCCCCGGCCCCATCAGCAGATATAAATATCCAGTAGCGGATTAAGCCAAGTAGGACACGGTGAGGGCTCTTGGAGGAGGAGGTGGGAGGCCGCGGTGAGGGGCTGCGCTGTCCGACCTGGCTCCCCCCCCAGTCCCGGCGCAGGTGAGTCCCTGCATCCCTTCGGGATGAAGCTGAAGAAGCAGGTGACAGTGTGCGGAGCTGCCATCTTCTGCGTGGCCGTCTTCTCCCTCTACTTGATGCTGGACCGGGTACAGCATGATCCCACACGACACCAGAGTGGAGGCAACTTCCCCAGGGTGAGTTTGGAGGGTCTGGGGTGAGTGAGAGGGGTCCTGGGATGGCAAACAGGGACATTCAGCCAGGGAAATTCATGGGGAGCCAGCCCTGGCCTCTGGCCATTAAGCTGCCAGGGTCAAGGCTGGCTCCCCACAGCTGTGGGTGACCTCCTGCCCCTCACTGTGGCCTCTGTGCCCCTAGAGCCAGATCTCGGTGCTACAGAACCGGATCGAACAGCTGGAGCAGCTGCTGGAGGAGAACCATGAGATCATCAGCCACATTAAGGATTCGGTGCTGGAGCTGACAGCCCATGCGGAAGGGCAGCCGGCACTGCCCCATCACCCCCCGAATGGCTCCTGGGTGCTGCCCCCTGAGAATCGCCCAAGTTTCCTCTCCGTGTCCCCGCAAGACTGCCAGTTTGCTCTAGGGGGCAAGGGACAGAGCCCAGACCTGCAGGTGAGGGACTGGTGGCTCTGCTGGCATGAGGGGTCCATGCCTGGGCATCCATGGGGTCCCGGCTCTACTCTTTTGGGGGTCTCTCACCCCTCTCTCCTACCCACAGATGCTGGCTGTGTACTCCCTGCTGCCATTTGACAACCAGGATGGTGGTGTCTGGAAGCAGGGCTTCGACATCACCTACGAGCCCAACGAGTGGGACACAGAGCCTCTGCAGGTGTTTGTGGTGCCACACTCCCACAATGACCCAGGTGAGAAGCAGGGGTTGGCCCAACCCCTGCTACCCTGCAGTGCTGGCAGGGAAGGGCTGGGCCCCCCACAGTGACCCCCACCTGTGCCGCCAGGCTGGATCAAGACTTTCGACAAGTACTACTACGACCAGACGCAGCACATCCTCAACAGCATGGTGCTGAAGATGCAGGAGGACCCGCGCCGGCGCTTCATTTGGTCCGAGATCTCCTTCTTTTCCAAGTGGTGGGACAACATCAGCGCCCAGAAGCGGGCTGCTGTGCGCAGGTAGGGCTGCCCACCTGGCCCCACTGCCCAGGTAGCTCCCAGGCAGGCTGAGAGCATAGGGTGTGTGAGGGAACGGCCCTGGGGACTGCAAGGTTGCCTGGGCTGCAGTGCAGTGGCCATGGGCCCTGCACTGCTCCTCATGGGGTGCTCTGGGAGTGCCAGCGGCCTCCCAGTGCCATAAGATGTCAGAGCCACCCCCACGTGGGGTGAGAGGTGGGGGAGACAGATCTTGCTCTGGGCCACTCCCCGTGCTGATTGGGCTGGGGGACTTGTGTGCAAGGCCCAGGGCACCCATGGAAGGGTGGGAGACCTGGAGAGCAGGACTGCATGGTGAGACAGGGTACCCTAGTCTGCCCCTTGCCCTGAGAGCGTTAGGGATGGAGGACACAGTGGAGTGTGTGTGGGAATGGGCTCTGGCTGGCATTGGGCTGTGGAGGGATGACTCTGTGTGGGGACAGCATGACAAGGGGGGAATGGCAGTGGTGGCTGTGGGGGCTGCAGGTAGACTGTAGGTGGCTCAGGGCAGGGGGACTCTGCCATGGACATGTGGCTCGTGCAGGGCTCTGGTCACATCTTGGGTGTCCCCCTCACAGGCTGGTGGGCAATGGGCAGCTGGAGATGGTGACGGGTGGCTGGGTGATGCCTGACGAGGCTAATTCCCACTATTTCGCCATGATTGACCAGCTGATTGAGGGGCACCAGTGGCTGGAGAAGAACATCGGTGAGAGCCCAGCAGATGCCGGCTGGGGGCCTGCCTGATGCACTGCAGGCCTGCAGGTCCTGACAGGACCCTCCTCACGGGAGGTGCTGCTGGCCCAGCTCGGGGCTGACAGGTCTCTGTGCCCACAGGTGTGACGCCGCGGTCGGGCTGGGCCGTGGACCCCTTCGGGTACAGCTCCACCATGCCCTACCTGCTGAAGCGCTCCAACCTGACGGCCATGCTCATCCAGCGCGTGCACTACGCCATCAAGAAGCACTTTGCTGCCACCCAGAACCTGGAGTTCATGTGGAGACAGACGTGGGGTGAGGGGCTGCTGGGAGGGCACTGCAGAGGGGGCCCTGTGGGGCAGGTGGCAGCAGAGAATGGCTGCTGCCGCTTTTCTGTGCGGATGAGCTGGGAGGCGATGTCTCTGCCCTGTGGGACAGCCCCAGGATGACTTCCCACCTGCCTCCATGTCCAGCAACACACCGGGGGAGGCTGCTGTGCCCTCTGAGCTCCCAGCTCTGCTCTGTCCGTCAGCAGTCCTTGGGCCCCCCTGCTCAGGGACAGGCAAGGGAGAGCCATTGCTGGTGCTCACCTGTCCTTGGTCCCACAGATCCAGACACCAGCACCGACATCTTCTGCCACATGATGCCCTTCTATAGCTACGATGTGCCCCACACCTGTGGCCCGGACCCCAAGATTTGCTGCCAGTTTGACTTCAAACGCTTGCCTGGAGGCCGGATAAACTGCCCCTGGAAGGTGCCTCCCCGCGCCATCACTGATGCAAACGTGGCAGAGCGGTGAGTGGGGCAGGGGCAGGGGCACGCCACTCCCAGCCTTTGTGGCCCATCAGGGGCCACCCTGATGCCCCGGCCCCCACACAGAGCCCAGCTGCTGCTGGACCAGTACCGCAAGAAGTCCAAGCTGTACCGCAGCAAGGTGCTGCTGGTGCCCCTGGGAGATGACTTCCGCTACGACAAGCCACAGGAGTGGGATGCCCAGTTCCTCAACTACCAGCGCATCTTTGACTTTCTCAACTCCCGGCCTGATCTTCATGTCCAGGTATGTGTGGAGAGCTCTGTGGGGCTAGGGGCAGCAGGACGCCACTGCAGAGCACAGTTGGAGGGGTGAACAGTCCTGGGAGGGGCCCCCACTGCAGGAGCCCCGGCTCAGGGCTGCACGTGCTGTCTTGCAGGCACAGTTTGGCACGCTCTCTGACTACTTCGATGCCCTGTACAAGAAAGTGGGCATCGTGCCGGGGATGAGGCCACCTGGGTTTCCAGTTCTGACTGGGGATTTCTTCTCCTATGCGGACCGGGAGGATCACTACTGGACAGGATACTTCACCTCCCGGCCGTTCTACAAGAGCATGGACCGGGTGCTGGAGGCCCACCTCAGGTGAGGGGCAGGGGGTGGGTCCATGGGGCACGGGAGGTGTGGGGGGGGCATGAGTGAGGGGTGCCCGGGCAGTATCCAGGAGCTTGACAGCCCCTGGTCTGCGCCAGCTGCCAACACGCTGGGCTGGTGCACACAGTGCCAGACCCTCACCCGGCCTCAGGGCAGCGTATGCCTTTGCCGCCCCCCTCCCAGGACAGCCCCCTCCCCAGTACTGGGTAGGGATCCTCAGTGACTCTGTCCCTGCGCAGGGGGGCAGAGATCCTGTATAGCCTGGCACTCGCCCACGCCCGCCGTGCCAGTGCCGATGGCAGGTACCCGCTCTCTGACTACGCCCTGCTGACCAACGCTCGCCGCAACCTGGGCCTCTTCCAGCACCATGACGCCATCGCCGGCACCGCCAAGGAAGCTGTGGCTGTGGACTACGGAGTCCGGTGCGTGTGGGGGCCAGGGCGCCCTCAGGACCTGTCTCAGAGTGGGGCTGGTGGGCTCAGGGCTGGGAGAATGGCTAGGTCTGGGGGTCCTGTGGGGAGGTCCTTCCTCTCACGGGGAGATGTGGAAGGTGTTGGGGCAATGCTGTGACAGATGGGGGTGATGGTCCCGGGTGGTTCACTCTGCCTCTGCCCCAGGTTGCTCCACTCCCTCACCAACCTCAAGCGTGTCATCAGCAATGCTGCGCACTACCTTGTGCTGGGGGACAAGGACACATACCGCCACGACCCGGCTGCGCCATTCCTTGGCATGGTGAGCAGCGCTCTGGCACGCTGTCCCCATTCCTCCAGGAGCAACTCTGTGCTGCAGAGGCCAGAAAAAGGGCCCCAGCTTGTGCCCATGTCCCTGGGCACAGCTGGCAGGGGGGTTGGACACACCCCGACTCTTTACTACTCCTCCCCAGGATGAGACACGCTCCAGCCAGGACTCTCTCCCAGAGAAGACAGTGGTCAAACTAGACACCTCACCTCGGTAGGGCCTCCTGTCTTGCTCTGGGGACTTATGGGACTGTGGGGAGGCAGTGAGGGAGTACCTGTGAAGCCGTGGGTAGGTGCAGTGGATCTGTAGGTAGTGTGGGGCGTGGGACATCTGGGATGCCGTGAGGCTGGGATGCCATCCCTGTGTTACCCCCCACAGGTTCCTGGTGGTGTTCAACCCGCTGGAGCAGGAGCGCCTGAGCATGGTGCCGGTGCTGGTGGACTCCCCGCACGTGCGCGTGCTCTCCGAGGAGGGGCAGCCCCTGCCCTCCCAGCTCAGTGCAATGTGGAGCTCTGCCACCGATGTGGTGCCTGATGTCTACCAGGTATGGGGTGCCCCGCACCCACAGCCCACGTGTGCCAGCCTCCCATCCCGCACACTACCAGGGCACACCGGCAGCCCTGCTCTGTCCCTGCCCCGCAACACAAGGTCCCACAGCCGTCGAACCCCCAGGTCCGCCTGCATGGCCCTCCTCAGCAGAGGCCCCGCAGTGCCGAGCAGGGTCTTTGCCCGCTGACCCCAGCTGTTCCCCAGAGGCGGGGGGGCTGGCTCAGGTGCCCACGCTGCCTGCAGGTGTCTGTCCTGGCTCGCCTGCCCGCGCTGGGGCTGCGCGTGCTGCAGCTGCACAAGTCCTTGGATGGCCACGCCACGCCGAAGTCCTCCACGCGCCTGTACCTCCATGGCCGGGACCTGCCCGTGCACAAGCCCAAGGCTATGCCCCTGCACATCTTCCCGGCTGCTGCCGATGACTTCTGCCTGGAGAACCAGCACCTGCAGGCCTGCTTCGTGGGGCGCACGGGCCTGCTGCAGGTGAGTGCGGGGCTCTGACAGAGCGTGGGGTGGAGGAGGGGAGGGTACATCCCGCTGCTTCATGCGCTTACTGCTGTGCCGGTCCACGCCCGCAGAGCCTGCGCCAAGCTGGGGAGGAGCAGGGACACAGGGTGAGCAGCGAGTTTCTCATCTACGGCACCAGGACCTCCAAGGACAAAAGTGGGGCCTATCTCTTCCTGCCTGACGGCGAGGCCAAGGTACAGGGTCCACCCCTGGAAGCCAGCTGGCAGCTGTGCCCGCAAGACTGTCCTCAGGCAGCAGCCTCAGCGCAGCTATCCCTCCCCCCAGCCCTACACTCCCAAGGACCCCCCAGTGGTGCGGGTGATGGAGGGACCCCTCTTCTCAGAGGTTGCCAGCTACTACCAGCATGTCCAGACCGTGGTGCGGCTGTACAATGTGCCAGGTGAGATCTTGAGGCTGTGCCAGGTGTTGCTGGCCTAGGGAACTGGGCTGTGCTGCCTGTGGGGCTCAGCCCCTCACTGCCTACCCACAGGGGTGGAGGGCCTGTCTCTGGACGTGTCCTGCCTGGTGGACATCCGTGACCACATCAACAAGGAGCTGGCCCTGCGCTTCAGCACTGACATCGAGAGCGATGACACCTTTTTCACGGACCTCAATGGCTTCCAGGTACGCAGCAGCCTGGGGAGGGACAGCAGCTGCCCACAAGAGGACAGTGCTCTGGCACCGGGCACTGTGGGAGCCACCTCTGGCCACTGATCTCTGTCCCTCGGCAGATCCAGCCCCGCAGGTACCAGCAGAAGCTGCCGCTGCAGGCCAACTTCTACCCGATGCCTGCCATGGCCTACATCCAGGACATGCAGAGCCGCCTGACACTGCTCACAGCCCAGGCCCTGGGGGTCACCAGCCTCCGCAGCGGTGAGCCGGGGGGCTGTGCCTTGGGGACCTGCTGTGCAGCTGGGGCTGTCCTCCTCAGGGGAAGCAGGGGAGGAGGGTGCTGCAGGCTGGGCAGGGTGCCCTGGTCCTGCTGTCTCTGGGGGCTCTGTGCTGTGGGGCGTGGCCGGCACCTGGTAATGCCCGAGTTGCAGGGACTCGCTCTCCACAGGCCAGCTGGAGGTGATCCTGGACCGGCGCCTCATGCAGGATGACAACCGGGGCCTGGGCCAGGGGCTGAAGGACAACAAGCGTACCTGCAACCGGTTCCGGCTCCTCCTGGAGCGCCGCAGCACTGCCAACAAGGTGCTGGCTGTGAGGCGGCAGGATGGGAGAGCCCAGCCCTGCCTTGGGATGGAGCAGGGTGGAGGCGTCTGCAGAAAGCCACACATGTGATGGGATGCGGTGTCCTCTCCCCTCTTGTCCCATTGCGCTGGCACTGGGCAAGGATGGGCCTGGAGCGGGGGGCATGGGGAGAGCGGGACGTGCAGTGGGGTCTGTCCCTGTGGAGCCGTGTTGCCCTCATAATCACAGTGTTCTTGTCCCATCCCCTTGCTGCCCTCTATGCATGTGCCGTGCCACCCATTCAGAGCTCCGGCTTCTTTTCCAAACTGGTCTCCATGTTTAAAGCCTTGAGCTTCCCTGGCACCAGGACTGGCAGCCCCGAGGTAATGGCCGGCCTGGCCCTGCTGTCTCTCCCTGTCTTGTGCACTAGCTGCTAGCCACTAGTCTAGCCAGGCTTGTAGCAGGTCTGTAGCCTGACCATCAGCTAGCTGGGGTCCTGTTTGGGTGCTGGGGAGGGGGGACCTGCCTGGGCCCTGTGCTGGCAGGTGCCCGGTCTCGGGGCACTGCTTGAATGGGGGTTCTGTGGGCCTCGCCCAGGCTCTGCCCACGCTGACCCACGTGCTCCTTGGCAGGTGCAGGACGGGCGCCCCATCAGCTTCCCCTCCCTGCTGAGCCACATCACCTCTGTGCACCTGAATGCTGACGCCTTGGTCATGCCGGTGGCGCTGGAGAAGCCAGCCCTGCCAGCCCTGCGCTCCTTTGTGCCCCTTGCCACCACCATTCCTTGCGACTTCCACATCCTCAACCTGCGGATGCTGCAGGCAGAGGTGAGCTACGCCCCGGGGGTGGTGGGACTCTGGTGGGGGTCTTGTCCCCGCTGTCCCCAGTGCTGTGCCTCACGCTCCAGCTCCCTGCAGGATGACTCGCTACCATCAGCTGAGGCGGCACTGATCCTGCACCGCAAAGGCTTTGACTGCAGCCTGGAGGCCAAGAACCTGGGCTTCAACTGCACCACCAGCCAGGGCAAGGTAGGGCCAGGCTGCCCCCACACCTCCACTGGGTCCGAGCTGGGCTGGGACCTCGGCGTGGCGGGCATGGCACGTGTCAGGCTGGCCTGGGCACAGTGCTGCCCCAGGCGTCACATCCTCACCTGGGCCTTCCCGCTTCTTCCTCCTCTCTCCCCAGCTGGCTCTGGGAGGCCTGTTCCAGGGACTGGAGCTGGTCTCCCTGCAGCCCACCTCACTGACGCTGATGTACCCGCTGGGCACAGCCTCCAACAGCACCAACATCCACCTGGACCCCATGGAAATCGCCACGTTCCGCATCCGCCTGGGGTAGTGTCGAGCAGGAGAGGAGTGGAGTGGCTGGACAGCCCAGGAGCAGCACCAGTACAGCAGCGGAGCGGGGCCAGCAGTACTGTGGCGGACATGGGCAGGAGGGGCCAGACTGGCAGAGCCTGCTGCTGCCACTTTCTAATTTATTAGTTCCATGTTCTCAGATAGATTTTGGAATGAACTGCTGTGGCAGGGCTCAACCAGAGGCTGCTGGACACGGTGCTGGATGGGCCGAGCATGACTGCGGGGGGCAGCAGGCTGGGCTCTGCCGCTGCTGGTGGGACAGACACTGCTGCCCTGCCACATTCACAGGCTGCCCGGGAGTGTGGCCATCCTGAGGGCTGGAGCAGGGGCCCATGCAGGGCTCCCCCTGACTGGCGGGGCAGCAAGGGGAGGCCAGGAGCACTGGTGGTATTGGGCAGCTGCCTGAGGAGGTGCTGTGGACTTGGGACTGAGCTCTCCTGGAGTTCATAGGAAACACAAGGCTATTTCCAAGGGCCCTGGTCTGTGTGTGGTTTGTGGCTCTCACTCAGGGGAGTGGGAACGGAGTGGGGAGACAGGGCAGCACTCCGAGGCAGGGGGAGGCCAGCTTGAAGATGTGGCCAGGGGCCCCAGGCACCTGTGAGAGGCTGGTGGCATGGCCAGGCCCAGCTGTGCTTGGGGGCAGACAGTGCCCAGTGCTGGGCAGGAGCCAGGGGGATGGGAGTCAGTTCCTTGTGCGGGCAGCAGTGCCTGGGTGAAGCGTGGGAGTGCCTCCTGCAAATCCAGAGCTTCTAGCCCTGTTTCAGAGCATGGCAGTCTGGTCTGCTGGAGCTGCAGGGTCTGAGTTGCAGCTAATTACACCATGTCACCAGAGCATCCTCCTGGTTGCTGTGGGAACCACAGTGCCATGCTTCCTGGCCTCCTGGGGTCTTTTCCTGCCAACAGGTGCCTGCAGGGAGGGTGTTGGGAAGGACTGGGCGAGGTGGGGAACTGCCTGAGCTCTGGCTTGGTTGGGTTGGACTGGATGAGCTTAGAGGTCTTTTCCAACCTAAACGATTCTGTCATTCCACGATTCCTGCACAACCCCCAGCACATCCACATCCCGTGGGCTTGGCCTCTGGAAGCTCAGCACCTCTCAGCACTGGCCCTGTGCCCTGGCCTGGTCCACTGCCCTCGCAGGGACTCCCAGGATGGGCCCAGGTGCCCAACCGGGGCCCTGGACCCGGCAGCCGGTGCCTTGCATCCAGCTGGGAAAGGAGCCCGCAGTCCTACTCCTGGCCCCAGAAGCTCATTACTGATGCTCCCGCCTCCGCCCCGGTCCCTGTGGACAGAGCGAGTGCAGGAGGCTCTAATGGCTCTGAGCGGCTCTTGGTGGAGGCTGCGATGGAGGCGGGAGCAGGAGGGGCTGTGGTTTCTTGCCTCCACTGGAGCCAGAACTGCCTCTGCCCAGGGTTGGCCAGGAAGATGTTGGATGGGCTCCTGCTCCAGCTGCTCCTTACCACGGCTCTGTTCCCTGGCATCCTTGGGACAGGTACAGCCCCATTCCCGCCCCTCCTGTTCCCTGAACCCATCCCTGATGGGGCCTTGTCCCTTGAGGGTTGCTCCCCGACAGCCCAGAACGGAGGTTGGGGGGTCTGTGCTGGGAGGCAGTGGTCTGCAGTGGGAAGTGACGGTCCATGCTAGGGATGGTGGCCCAGGGTTACTCCCACTGCAGCACATCTGTGGGGTGTAAGTGCTGTTCCTGGGGGGTGATGGGGAATAGGGAGGGGGTTCAGCATGGGGGATGGGGGCTGACCTGATGTCCCGGGGGCTTTCCCCTCCTCTCTGCCACCGTCGCCGTCCTTGCCCATGTTTGCCCTTGCCGAGGCCATGGCGAGCACTGGAGGTCACGGCGTACACGGGGCCATGGCCGCCAGAAGGCAGTGCCGGGGGAGCTGTGCTCAGCCAGTGCTGCCTCGTGGGGTGTAGTCCACTCTGAGGGCTGAGCCGGGGGCCCCCTGTGCCATGTTAGCCAGGCTCCCTGGGGCTGGCGAGCTCTCAGCTCAGGCCAGCCCAGCCCTGCTGGTACTGGGAGGGCTCTGCTCTGCTGTGTCACGGCAAAGACCATCTCGCTGGAGCCGGCAGCCTGTCCCACAGGCACTGCACAGTTTATGTGGTCCCCGCAGTGGGGACTCGTTCCCGGCCCTCTCCAAGCCCCTGCTCCCTGCTGCAGTCCTGGTGCAGAACCTGCACCTCTGCGAGGGCTACGTGGGCCCTGATGGCCGTTCTCACCCCGGCTTCTACTGCCCGCGGCTGACGGACCCCCCCGGCCACCGCTACTGTTGCCAGCCCAGCGTGGACGCTCTCAAGTCCTGCTGCTCTCAACTGGCCCTGGAAGCCCTCACTGGAGTGAACCTCTCCAGCCTGGCACGCCCTGGTCTACTCCGGTGAGCAGGGCTGCAACCGGGTCTGCTGCTGAGCATGGGGGGCCCTTGGAGCTCCTGGCACATCCCCAGGGGCTTCTCGTGGCTGCTGGGGCAGGGGCTGTGGTGTCCTTTGGAGCCCACAGTCGGCCCTGGGTGGCCCTCCCCAGTATCACTGCGCCATGGGAGGGTCATGGCCGTCTCTCCTGA
>VZTA01022326.1:0-19743 GCA_013398855.1 Mohoua ochrocephala
ATATATATGTTTCAGAGTTAGAAATGAGCTTTAATGTATTTGACAATGAAAAAGGATTGAATCTCAAGAGAAGGATTTTAGAAGAATTTATAAAGTAATTCACTTGTTTGAAGTACACAGATGATGGAGAATTGTCAATGAACCACTTTAACTTTTAAATGATTTTTATCTCCTGATTTGCTGACTGCATAGTGTCTCATATCAATAGTAACTGTGGAAATGAATGACAGAAGGGATTTATAATCTTCAACAGGCCAGCAAAAATACAGGAAGGAAGAAGTTGTCTCCTTTGAATATATACAGCAGCTAAATTTATATTGAGTTAGCATTATTCCCTGAATTTCTCCTGCAGTCCTGTGATATCTCAGGATCCTTAACAGGAGGAGCAGAGCATTTGGCTATTTCCATGAATGTTAAAGGAATGGCAAATTAGAAATCGAGATTAAAACCAACAACAGCTTAATAGATGAATGGCTCTGACTCCCTCCTATCCTTCTTATCATTAAAGTCTCACTGTCTTTTGGCTTCTTACTTTCAGCATTCTGACTGTTTCTCTGGATGTATTATGCTATCTGTTTTAAAACATCTTGCGTTTCTGCTAAGTTAGGGGGTGTAGGATATCTCTACTTCACATCTTTCCGCATGCATGCACTTTCTCCAACACTCCTTTATGTTTTCCAACCATTCCCATTAATAGTAATCACTAGTTCACTTTTCCTTCCTTAAACCCAAATGCTTGCTCTGAGAAGCATACTTTAAATGTCAGCAGTCTCTTTGACTCAGTCTCATTTTGTTATGCTGTTTGCCAGTTTTTCTTATATGAGAATTGTTCCATCTAATGCTCTAAAGCTCTCTTAGCCAGATCCTCATCAAATGTAAATTTACTTAACATCATTGGAAGCACTGGAGCTGAAAAACTGTCTTTCTATGCTTCTTACCCTTCAGAGTGTAATAGCTGTATAAAATGCAGAATCAGAGAATTGCTGAGGTAGGAAGGGGCCTCTGGAGATTTTCTCGTGCAATGCACCTACTCCAAGCAGTCAACTAGAGCTGGTTGACCAAGGCCATATCCAGACAGCTTTTTGATATCTCCGGGGATGGGGACTGCACAGCCTTTGTGGGCAATCTGTTCTGATGTTCAGTCAGCCTCAGAGTAAAAATATTTTTTCTTATGATGAAATAGAATTTCTTGTGTTTAGTTTGTGGCCATTTACTCTTGACCATTCCCAGGGTAGCATGAATGAGAGCCTGGCTCTTTCTGTACTTCCTCCTGTCTGGTATTGGTAGACACTGATTAGATTCCTGAACCTTCTCTTTTCCAGGCTAAGCAGCTACGGTTCTCTCTGCTTTTCCTTGTAGGCTGGATAGTCCAGTCCCTTAATCATCTCGGTAGCCTCTCACTGGACTCTCTCCAGTATTTCCACGTCACTAGACACAGCACTTCAGGCATGTCGTCACCAGTGCTGAACAGAGGGGAAGGATCGGATCCTTTGACCTCTTGGCAACGCTCATCCTAGTGCAGTGCAGGAAGCTACTGGCCTGCTTTGCTCTAAGGGCATATGGCTGACTGATGTTCAGCTTGCTGTCCGTCAGCATCATCCTCAAGTCACCTGGGCCCTCTATTTTTCCATGGCGTTCTTCCCATCCAGGTGTCTTCCCTTTTCTGAATTTCACAAGATCCCTGTCAACCCATTTTTTCAGCTTCCTGAGGTTCCTCTGAATGACACCATAACTTTTTGGTGTATCAGGTACCCTTCCTAGTCTTCTGCAATTTGCAAAATTGCTGGGGGTACACTCTGTCCCATATTATATAATTAATAAAGATGACAAGCAGTGTTACCCCAGTACTGACCCACTGGGTTTATCATGAGTGGCTGACCTCCAGCTGGACTTCCTTCTCTGATGACAAGCCTTCAAACCTAGCAGTTCAACCAGTTTCAACTCACTGTTCATCTGTCAAGCACATATTTCACCAGTTAGTCTATGAGAATTTCATAGGAGACTCAAGTCAAGATAAACAATGTCTGCTGCTCTCTCCTTGGCCACTGAACGAGTAATTTCACAGTGGTCAGGACCCTGGTAAAGCCATGTTGACTGAACCTCAGTGACCTTTCTGTCCTTCATGTCTAAAAGTGGCTTCCACATTTAATTGTAGCCATCATCTTCCAAGGGTTTGAGGTGATCAGTCTGAGGTTCTTCAAATCTTTCTCCATTCTGTTCTTCAAAATAGGAGTGACATTTTCTTTCTGCAAGTCCTCAGGGATCCCCCCCTCTCTTTCCCAGTTGACATGGCCCTTCAAATATAACCAGAAGTGGCCTTCCAGTGATGTTGATCAGCTCTCTCAGTGCTTTTCCACGGAGGGTGCTTTCCTTGCTCCGGATTTTCCTATTGTTCTCAGGGCCCTGGGATTCCTGTAGGCAAATCTTCCTGTTGATGACTGAGGCAAAAAAGGCATGGAACACCTCAAATTTTTCCATGTCCTTTTTTACCCACTACTACATGCAGAAACGGGCCCACATTTTACCTCATCTTCTCTTTGCTGATGATGTAACCGTAGAAGCCTTTGTTTTTACTCTTCACCTTCCTCTCCAGATTTAGCTCCAGGTGGGCTTTGGCTCTCATGACCACGTCCCTGCATGGTCCCTGTGTGACCAAGCAGTCATTGTCCCTTTATTTCTGGGTGATCCAAACTTTCTTCTACCTCTTGTGTGCTTTCTTTTGATATCTGAGCTCAGTCAGAAGCTCCTTGCTAATCTGAGTAGGCCTCCTGCCATCTTTGCTTGATTTTCTGCAATTTTGAATTAAATGCTCTTGATCTTGGATGAGTTGATTCACAAAAATCAAACTGCTCTTCTGGACCCCTCTTTTCTCCAGGACCGTTGCCAGTGGTACTCTTTCAAGCAAAATCCCTGAAGTGTCAAACATCATTTTCCCTGCCTGGAGAGGCATATATTCTGTAGTTACTCCTATAGGCTGGTCTCATCAACTCTGTTTTAGCAAGTCTATATTTCAACTAAAAAATACTAATAAACTAATTAAGCCACTAAATATAATAAACTAATTTATACCACTGCTACTGATAATATTTTAACTGACTTTTCATGTTAAAAGATATAAAGCCTAAAAAAATCCCAGAATCTCACTATATCAAGTTTCTGCTCTGCAAAATAAATGAGAAGAGTATTCATTATTGCCATGCTACAAAGAGGCACAGTTTGAGATGTGGTTAAAGCTGTGTTGTGTTAGGTGTGCTATAAGCACATGTTAAAAGAAAACTTGTAGTCTAAACCTTATGAAGTTCCCAATATAAGCCAACAGAGCAAGAATAACTAAAGTGTCTTGTCTGCACCCTTGCAAGATGACAGCAACTCACATTTAGTTTAGAATCCAGCTTTCCAGGTTCTCTCTGTCTTCAGTAAATCATGTTTTCCCCAGTAAGTATTTCCTGTGCGAATATTTTTTCCTTTCTAAATGCCACAAGTGGCAACATTTATACCTTTTATTGTTTTCTCTTTGTTCTATTGCTTGTTAGAACTCACTGACAACAAAGTCTTTAAAGATTCTTTTCTTTTTTTACTTTCTTAAACTGATTCCAGATGGTTTAATTATATCCTCTTTGATCATTCTGTATAATTCTTCCCCATCTTTTGCACCTTCTCATAGTCTAGTTGGTGCCTCCTTACACTCCAACAGATTGGTGCCTCACTCCAACAGGTGAAGCATAAACAAATCTTTAAAAATTAATTCTCTATTTGCTATGGTCTACATATTCCAAGAATTGTGAAACATAATTTCTTTTGGAGCAGAAGAACTATCTTAAATTTGGTGTTTATGAAATCATAACAACAGTTGAATTGGCTGTGGTTTTATAAATGAAATTTATGAAGACCTCCTATCCCACTAGCTAAATTAACCCTCCTTAGAGTGTTCTCACGTTTTCCTCCAAATTTTAAGGCTTCTTCCTACTTCCCTCAGAGCTGACAAAGTGGCAGTAAGAAATCCTTTATGCATATTTTAGTGACATATTAAAACCCTGTTGAGCTGTAAAAAAAAATACAAATTGCTTCAAACCCCTCCTTTTTTGTTATTTATTCTCAAAAGTTGTGGCACTAGCAGTAAAACCATCATGTCTCCTTATCACAGTTTCAGTCTTCACATCAAGGAGGCAGTGTAACATTTTGGTATTTTGACCAAGGGGTTGATGGCTTCCTGAGATAATATAACAGGTTATGTACCTTTCCACTTGTGGATGTGCTTAATTGGTGACTCCACTGCTCTTTGTCCACAGCCATGGATAATCAAGCTGTAACAATCTCCAAGCTCTCCCTTCTCATTACGACACTTTTTGATCTGTAACTGTATTTTAAACACATACAAGTTCTGTGCTATCTGATGACATCTACTTTTAAGGTCCTCAGATTTCACTTTTGGTTTCTTTCAATAATTCCATATGCTGTTATCTTCTTAAGGAAAAAAAAGAACACATTTGTACTGTAAAAGTTTATAATTCTCCTGGCTCTATACAATAAAGTGGGTATTTTCCCAATAATCAGATTAGAATGTCTTGATCTTCTGTTTACATGATTTTTTTACCTTGAAAAGCAGTTCAATGTTTTCTAGCAAAAGTTAACTAAATCTTGATTTGTGCAAAATTTCTTGATGTGTTTCCTAAGCCTGTTTCCTACCCTTGCTAACACCACAGCATCTTTTTACTGTCACTTCATTATCCTCATCTTTTCCCATAACAGAATTTAAAAACAAGAATATGGCTTCAACTCAGCCCTAAGAACTAACAATACTTATCTTCATATGATGACTGCAGCATAATTTAATGGTTATATATTACTACATTTAGTTTGTACTTAGAAATTCACTTTTGTGGATTTGTAATCTCTTGTTATGGAATTGTACATATATAATGAAAAAAATTTTCTGGTCCTAAGGACCTTTCTTCAGTTACACTGTGCTCTTTCATGTTTTCCCTAATCTCTCATAAGGAAAAGTTAGTAATTTTTCTTTATTTTTGATAGAAATCACGTCTAGAGGTGACCTATTTCACATTGTTAGACATTCTTTCTCATTTTTTGTCCAAGGTGGTAGGCATGAACATAAAAAAGTGTATTTAGTATTAGTCTGACATAGTGACTGTGCCATAAAGCTAAATCATGCGGTTTGAGGAGATCGTTATACTCACAAATCTGTTAATGTATGCATAACTGGGCGAGAGGAAAGGATACTGAAAGTTGTGATGCATCTTTTAGTGACTGATTATGAAATAGTGCATTCCAGAATGACTACAGTAGCATTTGCAAATCTGAAGTAAGACATATCACTGTGTCATTGATTTAGACATTTACATTTTTACTTCTATTAGTAGGACAAGAGTATATTTTTCAAGTAATAATAGGAATTGGCTCTGTACAATTTTGATCCTAGATACAATTATTATCATTCCAATGCACTGCTATTGCTCAACTCAAAATTTTAACTGTTACTTTTCATGAAAATAGATTTAGTTGAAATCTCTGCCTTTGGTAAGAAGGAAAAATATCTTAAAACTATGCAATGTTTTATTTTTAATAATGCTTCATTGTTTTAAAGTAAAAGAGTATTCCATCTTTTGTGTTGGGAATACAGTTAAATTTATACTTGCATTTTCATATTAGGATATGCAAAGGCCGTGCTGGGAGCTGAAGGTAAAAGCCATGGCACGCTAGTGAGTAGACCATATTAGAGATTAGAATAAACTAAAGAGTCTCTCCTGGCTTTCTTTCCAATCATATCTAAAAGTGAAGCTAAACTTTAGTTATTGTTGCCCCCTAACTATGCTAGGGCTGTTAGAATTTAGTGTGAAAATGCTTTCTGATGAGAGTTTTATAACTGCCTTTTTTAGAGCAGTGAAGAAAATGTTAAAAAAAAAAAGAGAATTCCACAAACAACATCTGGGTGCTGGACCAAGACCTGACAATCTATGTTCTATTCCTGCCTCTGAATGTCTGACTGTGCTTATTAACTCATAGAACCACTTTAATCATCAGCTCTTTTCTATTTTATTTACTTGAAGTGAGAAATAATTGTATCAGGGACTGTTTGGTAATGTGTATTCTCAATGTCTTTAAATAGGATTACAATTTTAGTTGAGGCTTCTCTCCCTCACTCCAAATAAATAATCACAAGAACTTCCTATTGAGCAGTTTGTGTTGTATTTCACAGATGAAAACTAAAGCGGTGCTCATACCAACTTTGATTATGTGCTAAAGCAATTAATGTAGCATTCCAAATCCTGGGGGGGGGGAAAAAAAAAAAGATTTTTAAGTACTTTCCTATAGATTTTTTTAATCTCTTCTCATGGCTGCACAGAACATAACTGAGAGTTTGCTATTGATGGAGGTAACCTGGTGATATGGGTGACCAGCAGCTTCATTTAACCCACAATTCCTTATGGCTGCTTCCTATGAGAGATGAATAAAGAAACCTAACTCAGTCTAGCGAGTCATAGTGAATGTTTAATTTCTGAGGGAAAGAAAGGTTTTATAAACCTTATTTCCTTATACATGCAGGGGAAATTCTGATCAGTACAATTTTTGGAGGTGTAATTGTAGAATGGAAGTGTGTGCACTTTGGATGTTTCCTATGTTGGCTGGTTATTCTGCTTTTTTTCACTATTTGTACTTGCTGAATTGGTTAAAAAAGAATGATCAGCAAACAAAATGAACAAATTGCACTTTCCTCAGCTGAACTGTGTGAAAGACCCCAGAGACAATCCAAACAAGCCTGGCATGGTCCCTCAGGAACCTAGAAATTCCATTGGCCTTTTTAAGACTGCCTTCTCTGGGGAACAAATCCCTGCAGCTGCTTTTAAAAGTTGAGGATTAAAAGCATTTTTGTTGCTGAGAATGCACATTGGAGCACATGTAATGCTTTAATGTGCATTTTAAAGTGAAAATACAATACAACTTTTCAGAACCCTTGAAAGGAATCACAGATTGCTTCTGTGGTTGAATGAATTCAGAACGGTACTCTCAGGCAGAGCTGACTGACACTCTGAATGTCCCTTCTAGAAGAAATTTTGATATTTCAAGAAAGTTTTCATTTTGAAATAGAGTGAATTTAAGAACTGCTTCCATTTCCCTTCACTGGAAAAATAACTGAGAAAAAATGGAAATGCTTAGTTTTGGTTTTGAGGGTAATGTTGTGTTTGGGTTTTTAAAAGAAATTTATCAATCTCTACACTTAAAAGACTATTCCTTGGGTTGCTAGCTATTAGAAAAATCCAAAGAATTCCCGGAATCCAAAGTAATCAATTGTCATAGAGAAAATACTCTGAAAATGAAGACTTAGAAATGGATTATAAAGTTTAGATTTTGTATGGTGTTACTGTGAAAAGGAAAAAAAAGTCCTGTTATCAGCACATTTCATGATATTAAATATTTTCCAAAAAGGGCAAAGGAGTTCTGGGAAACTGTGTAGAATAGCTAAGCTATCTCTCTTCAGTGATGCATTCCCTCACTTCACAATTGATCTTGCCTCACTGAATGCTTAAAGGCAGCTTTTGATTGATTTCATTTCATAGGGAAGATTTTAGTAGAGTGTGCTGCTGGAAGGTCTAGGACTGATTTTTTTATCACCTACTCTGAAATTCACATGCAGGAATATTCTATACCAACCAACTTGTCTCCCTCAACCAGTCCTTCTTGGAGTCCACTGCCTGCCTGGTAAAGCTGCACATATACAACTCTTTTAAACTTTGATATTTTGCTGTAGATGTCAAGGAGATCTACTGACTGAGACGGCAGTGAAGGCAAAAGCTTTTTTCCTGCCTACTCCATAATACTCCAGCAAAATTACTCCAGAATGCTAAAGGCCTGGAATGGAGAAGTGGGAAGGGTGGTGGCAGAGTTTCAGGAGGTTTGGGCCACTAGGGTAGTAGTTAGTAGATAAAAGACTGCAAATATAGTGATATCGGAAGAGAATTAGTACAGAAGTATGTTAATATCTGTTACCGTTAAAACTGTGATACTACCATGGTGCTGACACTTTGCCCGTGACTATTTAGGATCAGTGAAGATATTTCCCATTCCTTCTTGTACCATGGCTTATCTTCAGCAACTGAGAGATACTTGAGATGAACAGTGCCGAGGAGCAACTTGATCCTGAAATGACTCCTTTGTGAAATTGAACCTGCACTCAGAAAATGCCAGACATCCTATTTCCTGGTGTGTGCTTTAATGAGTGAGCAATGGAGAAAACCAGGATTTGTTTGTTCTCCTTTACTTTATGTGTATCCTGAAAAAGATGCCAATAACTCAACTATGCGTCCTGAGCTAAGTGCCCGTCCAGACATTTGAACCTTATGTTTATTTTTTTCTTTCTCTAGACAGCATCTCACTAATCATAGGTGTTCTGGTTGCAGCTGGAACAGAGTTAATTTTCTTCCCAGTAGCTGGTACAGTGATCTGTGGTTTGGATTTACTAGGAGAATAACGTCAATAACAAACCCATGTTTTAACTGTTGCTAAGTAACTTGCTCTAAATCAAGGACTTGTGTCTCATGTTCTGCTGATGAGCAGGGGCACAAGAATATGGGAGGTAGCACGGCTAGGCTAGCTGACCCAAACTGGCCAAAGGGATATTCCATACCATAGAATGTCATGCCCAGTATATAAACTACTGAGAGCCACCAATTGCTGCTCAGGAGCAGGCTGGGCATCAGTCAGTGGGTTGTGAGCAACTGTATTGTGCATCATTTGCCCTTCCCGGGTTTTATTTCTCAGTCTCTTTTTGTTGTCTCTCTTTTCATTATTACATCATTATCATTATTATTATTTTATTTCGGGTGTTAAACTCTTGTTGTCCAGAAACATGGGTTTTACCTTTTCTTTTTTCCCTTCCTATCCCATGGAGGGGTAGGGTGGAATGTGAACAAGTGTCTGCATGGTACTTTGTTGCCAACTGAGGTTAAACAGTGACCATGGGAAAGTGATGAATTATCCCAAAGAGGTACTTATACCCCTTTTGCGAGGTTACTGAAGAGACCTTCATTTAGGTTCTCTTATATATCCCTCTTGACTAGTACCTGTCTTTGCATAGTGTATTTTTATTGCACAGGTGCTCTGAAACACTTTGCCTATTTTGTATTCCTACCACAGCTAGCTTAAACATAGATCAACAACCTGAAATACCCCATTCAATTCTGTAAAGTGGTAGTATTCTAAGAAAAACTTAAAATAATCTATTTTGTAGCACCTAGCTTTGAATTCTCTTCTAACAGAAAATGGGGAATATGACCATTATAGGTCTATTTTTGAAGCTGTAATCACAGTTAATGATGCAAATCATAACTCATTTTCACTAAATGGTGGGTGTAAGACCAGCAGGTGTAATGTATCAGTACTTAGAGACTGAAGTAATACTGAGTACAGCTATCTATTCACTTAGCCATATTCTTTGTATTGTAGGCATATCAAATTTTAAATACATTTCTGATGGGACTTTGATGGTCATTATCCACAATAACTTGCTAAATTTAGTTGTCAAAAAAACCCAAAAAAGGCATCAGGCTTAGCCAAATCATTATGCTCCCTGCGTAGACAATGAAAGCCAAACCACAGACTCTTCCCCCAGGCCTTTGGAGTGACTGTGGGGAGCCTATACAATGACTGTAGGTATCTGTCTGACTTATGCACGTTAAATATTCAGTAAAACCATTTCAGCTTTATGTTGTGATGATACAGACTTGTTTTTTTTTTCTGTTTCATGTGTATCTTATATACCAAAGTTCCTGGGACTCAGAGAAGGATTTACTACCATTTGGTAATGAATGCATTGGCCCTAAATTGTAATTTACTGTGATACTGGCTCCAGTGTGGGCTCATCTACTGGCCACAGAGGCTCATGAGAAGCACCTGCTCTGAAGCGGGACTTCCGTAGGCTGTCATCCCTGCAAGGGGCTCTAGCATTGGTCCTTCATGAGCCTCAGTCCTTTGGGAGAGAGGTGCATCTGTTTGCTTCACTGTGGAGTACCTCACCCTCCTTTGAATTTGGTGTTTCTTCTTGTTTCTCTTTCTTTGTTCTCTTCTCTCCCATTTTCTGACCTTGCTAAAACATGTTTTCACAGAGCCGTGATTAGCTTGGCTTGATGGGCTCAGCTGTGGCCTGCGGTGGATCTGCTGTGGAACGAGCCTGAACTGGCCATGTCTGGCACAGGGCAGGCCCTCATCTTGCAGAAGTCACACTTGCAGCCCTCCTTGTACCAAAACCTTGCTGCTTACACCCAGTACATTAACAAAGGGCCCAAATCGGTTGCCTGAGCAGCTGTCATCTGACATATCTTAAAGTACTCTCTATGTCCATATAGAGACACAACATACGGCATAGGTGAGGCTCAGGGCACTAGATGTCCATGTGTAGACAATGGACTGACACTCCTGGAGTCTGTACTAGCTTGAAAACAAACTGGTAGGAGATTCCAAGTCAGAAGTACAATTTAATCAGAAAAATTAAAATAAAGGCAGAAAACACTGGCTTAAACTGACAGTCAGAATATGACCTGACATCCCGTCGGGCAGGGCAGTGGTAGCAGTCTGATTAAATGGTGGCTGCGGTCCTCTTGAAGAGATAGATGTGATTCTGTTGAAGTGGTGATCCTGTAGAAGGATCTGGTCTTCCTCTGGCAGTCCCGTGGTGGTTACATAGCTCTTGTCCTCTGGGAATCCAGTCGGCAAGGTTGCCTGTGGTGTTCCAAACCCCAGATTATATCCAGGTAAGAATGCTTGGTTCCTCCCCCTGGGTGGAGCATCTCACAATGGGATGATGTAATTTATGAGTCATGCAGTAAGGCTGTGATGGCCCATTAGCAGAAGATAGTCTCCTGAGGGAGTTATCAGGGATGAGTCATGAAGGAGATAAGGAACACTGCCCCACCTGCTTTAACAGCTTATGAAGGTGGTGATAGAATACATACTTTTGGTTACATCGTACACTGTAACCTAAGTCCTTGAACAGATCATTTAAATATCCTTTTACTAATTTTCAGAAATCATGTGTTCCAACATTTAATTCTGAATGTTTATAATTTTTTTGATATTTCTAGCCTAGAAAGATGCAAAGTAATGCAAGTTCTTTACACTGTATCAGAGTTTGGCTAAAGAGAATAGAAGAATATGCTATACCTATGCTGAAAAGCAAAGTGTTGGGCTGAAAGTAGGTTACCAGTGGAGTTTCTCAAAGCTTGGCTCAGAATTGATGTCATTTAATATGTTCATTTATGACCTTGACACAAAAAGCAAAAATGTTTTAATGAAATTTGCAGATGGCATAACAGTGAGGAACTATAAATACAAAGCAGCACTTGAATATTGTGTAGAGTTAAGAGACCTCGAGGACCAGGTTAATAGAATTCTAATAAGATTTAATAGTACAAAATAAAAGGTCACAGAATTCAGCCTTTTCATCTTACCCATCATTACCTGGCTAAAACTTAGAGGCCTACTTTAAGCCATTCACCTGGGCTCCTTTAAATAATCATAGAGTGCCTCTACAAGGACACTTCTATGCTAAAGTAGTTATTTTAAGACAGGAAGGTTGTGCTGGCTTTTAGAGATGCCTTTCTCACTACACCAGTTTTGGAGGAAAACTAGATGTCTGCTTAGCCTAGATCCCCATGAATCCCAGCTTCAGACTTAATGTGAATGCTTGCTATATGCTTCTTGTCCTTCAGTTGGAAAGAGAAAAATCCATTAACAACCAGCTTCAGGGAATGCAAGCATGGTCCTTCAATATATTAAGCTTAATATTTCTGTGAAACAAAAGGAAATGAGGAAAATCCCTGTACAAATTCATTATGGAATATCTTCTAGGACCTTCACCATTAAAGTTCAAGAAATATAAATTAATTGGAAAGATACAAATAGTAATGAGGGAAAATAATTTTACGAGATGAACCTACATGAATATTTTTCATGTAGCAGATTGGAGATGAGAGACACATGAATTTTTGCTGATCTGAACCAATGTATGCCCCAAACATGCCTGTTCTGTGTGAAATAACACCAGTAACAAGTTAGGTTAAAAAGCTTAGAAGCTGTATTAGTGCTATACTGTGCCTCACACAAAACATGCCACCGGTTGAGGTGACTGTCTTGTTTCTAAGATAGGCATGGCAGTAGCCACTGGCAGCATGTAGACAGTAGTCAGTAGTGGCAATTGTAGTCCCCATCACATGGACTACATCTCCGAGTCAAAATATGCTGGGTTAGATGAGCTTTATGAACAGACGATTGAGCTTGTAAGTGATTAAAAAAGTGATGAGACCTTTTTTCCAAAAAAAATATACAAAGATTTTTTCCAAAATATTCCTTCATTGTCATGCCCACTATTTATGTATGTATTCCAGCATTTGCAGTAGACTAAAGGTGCTAATACAACTATCAGTCCTTGAGTAGTTCTGCTTAAGCAGAGCCAGCCCCACAACATGAAACCAGCTGGAGTGCTATACTGGTATGGATGAGGGCAGAAGTCACTGCTGTTCAAGCAGTTAAATGTTTTGGGTAGCTCAGCTTTTGTAGGTGTTGTTTAAAACATTAGAATTTCCGTGGTTTTGAAAATCCCCATTTTCCTTCAAAAAATGTTATGCTTGCAAAATCTTCTAATTATTCCAAAACCTTTCAGATTATTTCTGCCTGTCTAATTCACTAGAATTTTCCATCTTATGATTTCATTACAGTATTAAAAATATAAGAAGTGTTACTTTGGCGATTACTTCAGAAGGGAACAATAAAATACACGGACTGTAAAAGTCCCATGATTATATAAATCACTCCCTTATCTGGGAATAAAACTAGCTAGGACTTGGAAGACATCTTCTGATTTACACTCCTCAAATATCTGACCCATACTTATTACCAAAACACTGTGCTGTAATCTGGAAAAATAAGTGAGAGACAACATTTTTCTGGCTGACAAAAGCATATTTCTTTAGAAAAGCTGTTTAACTCAAGTTCAGGTAGCTTTGCACATTTCCACTAATCCATGGATGACACCTGAGATGTAAGTATGATGTGAAAGTTGAAGAAGTGTTCTTAAAATTGATTAGATTTATTGCAGAGGTAGGAAATGAACAGTGCTGCCAGCTAAGGGAGGTATTTGTTTGACTCTGTTTTGTGTTAAGACGCTACCTTGAACTTGCAGATTGAGGAGAAACAATACCGAGTCTTGGAAATGTACTGTTTTGATGAATGCCATCCACTGGAAATGAGCCAGTTGTATTTGTTTTCTTTGTTGTCAGCATCTCAACACTCAGCATGAACTCTCCCATGGCAAACTGTTGGAGTAAGTTATTTCTAGTCTGTAACGAGTACTTCTATCACATTATTATTGAAAATAACAGGTCTCAAATGTGTATGGTATACCATTTTTCACCAAAGTACAATTTTTTTAACGTTACTATGGGTATGAACAGTCCTCTAACACTACTTTGAGTATAAAAGACTGAAGATAATACTGTCTCAATAACAACTAGAAAAATTCTGTCTGTATGTGTATATACAAGTTACAATTGGTGCTTTGAAAGAAGTGGGACACAATTTTCCCATAAACAATAAAGATAATTTTTACCGGGATTAAATTATCTGAAAATTTAGTCAAGTAAAACGAATAGTCTTATGCAACAAAAAATTTAAAAGAAAAAGGAAACATATAGTGAAAATGTAAAAATGTAAAACTTGAATTTAACTATGTTTAATTGCCTAAAATAAAAAGAAAAATGAAAAAGCTAAAATCTTGTATGAATTTATGAAAATAGATTGTATGTGAGTTCGAATGAAACATTTTGGGTTTCATTTTCATCCATTCTGGACATTTCATTGCACTGTGTTCTCCTCTTTCCCTTTGAATTACCATCCTTCCCTCTCCTTCTTTTTATTTGTGATTGATCATTCCATATTTTAAAAATTTTTCTGTAGAGAAAATTATTTTTTAAAATAAGTATTTACCAGTTTCTATTAACATTGCCACTCTTATTTTGCAACTGGTTGAACACTAATTAAAACATAAAAAGGATACAGTCATGCAGGAGGAGCTATTTGGTTAATGCTTCCTAAATTTGATGTTCAGGGTATTAGATAACTAGGCTACTGGATTGAACTTCCATAGTTTATACAGCGAGATGTAGATTCCAGCCAGTTCCTCTCTGGCAGGTGTTTCACAGTGGGGTGAATTTCCTTCTGAAAGGGGCTGTTTCTCTCTGCGGGAAGTATGTTAGGAACCTCCTCAGTGCTAGTGTTTTCTTGAACGTAGCTCAGGCTCTCAGAATTGTATGTGATTCTGAGCTGTGGCACCAGCTCATGGCAACCTGAAAACCTTGGGCAAGCGTCCCGATCTCAGACAATATGTTCCCAGGTGAAGCCTGTCTCAGAGTTAGAGTCTCTGATTGGAAAAGGGCAAGCAGGTGCAGCAATGAACTGTATAATGTAAATTTAGGGGCCTCTGTGCCAATTTTTTGCTTTCCTGATCTGTTCCTATCACACTGAATTACTTGCCAATGCAAGCACAACATAAGGTAATCATATTATTCCGCATATAAAGCTCCACAGTTTTGTCTTGCTGTTTTAGAAAACTGTCATAATTATTAAACCAAGTAATCCTCTAATATGCTTGGCTTTTAATTTGTACTGATTATGAGAATAAAAGGTGTTTCAATTATTTATTAAAAAAATATTCTGAAGGAGTGAAAATGTGGATGCCATTTGGAGTGGGGTCTTAAGAACTGTGTGTTGAAGAAAGAGGGTGGTTCTATTTGTTAGAAGCATTTAAACCAAGGGTATGCATGTAATTTAAGGCTTCATGTGCAAATAGTGCTCAAAGTAAAAAGAAAATTAAAATTACACTATGACTCAGTTTTCAGAGGAATATCATAAAAAAACAGGGAGTGGAGAGCTCTGTTTCTCAATTCACAATGTAGAGCAGTTTCCCCAGCAATTTTAATGCATTTTGAGATATATTTTGTTAGTTCATGCTATGTCTAACATCTAACTACTCAAGACATCCAACCATATTCCCTGTTATTAAAATCACTACAAAATATTAGTTTTTAATGTTAAGATGCTAAAATCAAGGCAGGATTTCTCTATAAAAGTTCTAGAGGTTGCTAAATAACTTACTGAGTTGTGAGAGCAGAGAAATAGAAATATTCACCAAGATTAATTACTATTCTTCCTCTCTAGCAGATGATTAGAGATCAGAGCAGGTAAAGACTAACATTGAAAATCCCACTACTGACTAGAAGTGATGGCTAAAGACAGATGAACACAGTAGCATATCAAATTTTGAAACTGGAGCATCACAGCAGATTTTTGTCTTCCATGAGCTTGAAAAATTATTTCAGCCTCTTGCTTGCAAAATTAAGACATCAGAAAATAAATCCAGTTTGAGGAGGATTGTCAGTAGGAGAGAAGGTTTTGTATCTCTCCAAAAATATGCCTGCAGATCTTTCAAGGTCTTGAGGGCTACTCTTTCTTCCTACAAATCTTCAGAAGTCAACACTGAGTGAAGAGAGACCAATAATTCTCATTTGCAGCTCTCCTGCCACATCTTTTGTTGCTAGAGCGTGCTGTCCTTCTAAATTGCATTCTCTAACTCACTATTGTTTGAATGTGACATGAGATCACAGAAAACAGAAGCATCCATGAGGGATTAAGAGGAGCTATGAGGTGAAGAGTAAGAAGGCTTGAAAAGGAATGTCTCCTCTGAGACTCCTTTTTACTCCTTTGTTTTGTTTTATTCCTCTCCATTAATGTCCTCTGCCGTCAAGAGAAATATGTACCATCTGATCTGTTTGAGTCCCTATCACACTATAATAATTCCTTGATTTATTGCATGGTTCACAGTGTCCTTTCATTTTGGAGCATATATAAAACCTTTAGAAGGAGTGGATTTGGAGATTATCTAGAAAGCTGTATTACTATCTTTGGGATACTTGTCTAAAGCTTTGAAAGAGACTCACATTAATGCCAGTTTCAGGAAGAATTTTTAGAGATTCACACAGACTCCTTGGAATAATAAATATACACATTTCATAGGAAACTCTCCTGTCATTCGAACATGTTTGTTATACGTGAGTATAGAGCATGTAAATTCTATGGACTGGAATCGTACATTTGATTGCTTTTCTCAAGTAGATACAGTACTGAGCTGAGTCTAAATCTTAAAGTAGCAACAAATCACTGAGTAGGCTACATGTTTTGTGAATTTACTTTTTTATGTTAATGTCAGCATTTCAATCTTTTATTTTTCAGTACTACACTAGTTTTTAAGAACTAAATGCAAGCTACAGACCTGACCTCTGTGGAGCTAAGAGAGCGAATTCACAGCAGAATTTGGTTATAATAATGGTTGTATTCCAAATAAACAGTTTTGGAAACATGCTATCTGTACTTCATATGCACCTCAGGACTTATTTGGCTTGAGGAATCCATATCCTACTACAATTTGCAAGATATGCAGTTTCCTGAATACAGGGGAAGCTTCAGGCAACTACTTGTTAAATTCCAAACGTGAACATTAGATTGGGTATTTTCAAAGCAATTTTCTCTCCATCATGTGCCACTACTTCCACCTGCCAACATTTTATCAACATGTTTTCAATAGGAAATTCATTTCATACTTGCTGCTGGAGTTTATTCTAACAGTTGAATAGCCTGAACATGTTCAACATTATAGGTCAGAAGGTGCCACGGTGTAGAGCTGAGATAAGGGAAAAAAGAAGACCTCCAAGAAAGTAAGTTTTGACTTGTTTCTTCTGGTAGGTAACAGCCAGCATTTTTTCCTATCACTGTTTCCCAAGTGTTATAATTGGCAATGTAACATTTAACTTGATAAGGGTCTTTCTTATTTCAGTCAGAGACTTCTATTTCTGCTTAAGAGCATACTACTAATGTATTTAATTGGAGAAATATGAATAGTTTGCATTCTGCAAAGTACAGAACTGCTACAAATTATTCTGGATTTTAAGCCTGTTAAGAATCATGCTTATATAGAGGCCATGCTTGCAAAGCATATTCATGTTGTTGGAATGTAAAATCAAAGAGGTAATCTTGCAGTCCTCACTTAGTCAAAAGTCTTACTGAAATCAGTGGAAATATTTTCTAAAATACCAATGTTTTCTACATTTGCCTATTACAAAAAAATTCCCAAACAAAACACCCTTCAAAAACCCCCATAAACAAAAGCACAAATAAAACCCTGAAACTCATAGAATTTTAGAAATATTTAGAATAAATCCATATATGCCTGCCATTACTTTGATTGTACAGTGACAAGCTAAGCAGACAATAATATGAGGCAAAGTTATGCCTTAATAGGAAGGTAAGTTGTTCTCTTTGCAGAGCACTATATTCCTGAGAATAATTAAAGGAATAACCTTCTAGTTATCAAATTTTCTTTAGAATACAGAGTTTTGAATGGGATAAAATATTTGGGAATGATCTTCCCGGTTTTCTCTATCACTTATTAAATCATCATTTATTGGATGATAGTGGCTGCTTCAATATTTATTTTAACTACAGTCTATTTATCCAAAATCACATTTCATTTAGCACTTGGAAATAAGAGTTTGTTCAGTACAGTAATTAGTTTTAAACTTGAGGATAAACCAAATAAACACAATACTGAAGTTTTATTATCATTGTCAAAGTAATGCATTTTTCCATGTGTGTTGAGTAAAAATAGGAACAGTCCATTTAGTTGGGCAAAAGTCTTTGAGTTATACTGAAAGTTTCTATTGAACCAATTGAACTTTTCCAGTCATTATTAACTTTATCAACTTTTAAAATTAAAAGAAAAAAAAAGCTTCAAAATTTGAACATATTTTGCAATTTTGATTCCTTCTTCTTTAGTGATTTCTATTTAGGTGAAAAATAATTTGATTATCATGTACCATCATTTTATTTCTCTTCCTTCTTCGACTTCACAATTCCATTTTCACGAGAAAACATGCACTTCAGGAAGGATGTCTGCTAGCTTCCTTTTAAATTTCCCGGTATTTGAAATAAATATTTCTCTAGTTTATCACTAGAAATAGTATATAGAACAGTCTACTGATAGTAGGAAAGGAATTTTAAGTTTTATTGGCTATCTGAAGAACTCCAGAAGCCTGCATTTTTCTAGAAATGCCATTTTTTAGTATTTCTGAGGGAACACAGGTTTGGAATTCCAATCAGTAGAAATTTTTCACTTTTTTTTGCTTATATTTTTCTCTGAGGGAAATTTTGGAAAGAATTAATTTTTTTGATGAACCAGAAGCTCAAAAGTTTTTTGTTCAGTTCACAAAACAGTGAGAGAAGGTAGTTTCACTTCATGCAGGAGAGAATTTAACCGGGATTTGCCACAGAGGAGTTTTTCTGCACCACTGCATGCAGGTTTAGTAAATATAAGCAGATGAGGTTTCCTGCAGTGAAATTGAAGGGAGACACAGGTGAAATAACGCACAGCTTCAGGATCAGGTACCTGGTAAATGTTCAGTGGCACTGCTATCTAAAGACAGAGATGTTGACTGTAACCAGAGAGCTACGTCTCTCCAATGACATAGAAAAAACGGGAAAAGATGATTATTATTGGCAATATTGGCTTCATATGGAAGCTAGACTTTCTAAATAAGCTCCTTTTGTTCACAGCCCAAATTTCAATGTGAATACAGTCCGGTTTTAAGTATTCAAGAAACAAGAAGCTTCGTTAAGGCTTTCGAGGGGCTTATTGCCATGAGTGTCTCCCTGCTGAATGTCTGTTGCTAAGGGGCAAGTTTGCAAGAGGAGATTGACTTCTGCAGCTAGCTTAAAAGCAGAGGTAAAATGTCCCCAAGGCAAGGTGGTTCAGAAAGAAAGGCATCAGCTAATTAAACTTAATTGGGTTAACCAGGTTAGTCTGATTAACATAATTAATTTAGGCCTCTGAGTAGGCTTGAGGGGTGTGTGTTTTTGTGAGGGATCCTTTGAGGGAAGTGTTTGGGACTCTGAAGTGGAAAGAGTAGTTAAATCTCTAGGTCAAGGGAGAGACACTGTAGATGAGTGGGAAAGACAATATACAGAAATGCAGAGGATTTAGCCTGCCTAAAGGCTATGTACTCTTTTGAAACTGGCAATGGTTAAGGAAAAAAACCAGAGGGGTTATTTAGAGGATTTTAATCTACCTGGAAAGCATGGGAAAGAAGGCTAGCCTGCCTGTTACACTTGTGCTTGACAATACTGTGATATAAGTAAAAATATGGTGTCTAGGGAATAGTGGATAGGATTAAAACCAGACTGTATAGCAAAGAAGTAGAATCCTCCAGTTAGGGGAAGTGGAAATGATTTCACCTTAACTGATTTGGGATCTTTTGCTACTGCAAAAAGTAAATTAAGTACTGGTTTAAACTGTTTTTGAGAGCTTTGTGTACTGTACTCTTAGCTCATGAAAAACATCCCTAAGAAATAAAAATTGCAAACAAAAAGGATTTTCCTCAAATGAAAGAGAAAAACAAAAATTATGATCACTTAATAGCACTTCGTGTTTTACAAAGTGGATTTGAAAATATGTATATCCTATCTTTGATTGCAGTACTACTTTAATGGAGTAGATTGTGTAGTTCTTTATTCTTATACAAAGTTATATATTATGTCAGTTTCGCTGGGCCTAAATCGTGTGTCATCTGAACTGCCTTCACATTTCAAGGCTTAAAAGTTTTCTGAATTTTTTTTTCCTCTCTTTTTTTT
>VZTA01022326.1:19809-53258 GCA_013398855.1 Mohoua ochrocephala
TTCACTGTGGGTGATGCGGTGGTCAAATGAGCCTCTGTTATCCTCTGTTTCAACCAATGCATGTCCTGCCTGCCAGGCAGATAACCTCTTCCTTTCCAGCTGAGAAAATAAGGTACCTCTATTGTTAAACTTACCCTAGAGCTGATTGGTATGAAGCATATTTGGGAATCCCAGAGGGGAAAAGATTGTTCTGCTGCCCAACCAGTACTTTGCCCAAGGACTCCTGTGAGTTCCTTTATTACTCTCTGATCTACAATTTAAATCACCACAGTTGTAACTCCAAGATCAAAGTGAAAAAATGGGAATTTTACACTGAAAAGCTTACAGTAATTCTGTACACACATTTGTGACTATAGACTACTCTTAAAAGACACATCTGAGGACTTTTCATTATTTATATGAAGGATGACTAATATATAATCAAGGATATTTGGGATGTAATTTTGTGAGTAAGGATTCTCCTGAGACCTTGAGAATTTTGAATGAATATGATGAGATGTTGTCTGCAATAAGGAAATGTACTTATTAAATGTTGAAAAAGAAATATGTAGTTTGTCCAAATAAATTATGCAAACTGAAATATTGCTTTTTGTAACTAATGTTTGAATTGCTTTTTACTTAATTTAATTCAGAATTTTTTTAGCTGATTTTTCATATCCATCCAAACTATCACACACTTCTTGCACTGAAGTTTTGTATCCTAAATAAACTGTTGATATTTTAGTTGATGGTTCGGAGGAGAATCTCAGTATGTGTGAAGGCAACTATAAATTAAGATTGTTATATTCTTATTGTGATAGCCTTTGGGAAACTTCTTGCTTTCATTCTCACTTGAAATAGTATGAGAGCAATTTTACAATGAACAATATTTTTCTAGTGCAAGCTGGACTTGGATGACAGAATAAAGCATGAAAATTAGAATCAAAGCAAAGCTGATGTACCAGAACCAAGACAAATAAATAAACCCCCAAGTTTTCCTTTTCTAATCTTAAAAAGGTTTATGCTTAGGTCAGTTCTTGCCCAGTACTGCTTCAGAGCCATTCAGATGAGATTTTACAAAGGGAAGAAAGGAGAAATGTTGCTAAATTGCTTTGAGAAAGGTTAGCCACTCAGCATGAATAAACTAGGGTTTGCTACACCACAAATATATATGACATGTTGAAAAATGTTTTAATGAAGTAGCAAAGGTCTGCTAGGGAGTGAGTTAAAAAGAAAAATATAGCAGTGTAGTACACTTTGAAAGGATAGAAGAATTCTTTTCTTCTTTTTCTTAGAGAAGAATTGAAACCATAGTGTTTCATGTCTTTGTTTTAAACTCTGTGGCAACTCTGTATTGTTTAAAACACATACTCCAAATTTCAGGTTTGGCACCTGCTTTATTTGAGGTATAATTGCATTTACTCTATGTAATTAGAATATAAATTTGTGTTGCTGAGGCAGGATAATGTGTTTTTTTTTCCTGGGAGGTAGTGTTATGCAGTCTGTTTTGTGTTCAGAAAATTTGCCATGACAGTGCTTCATAATAGAACCAATTATCAGGAATGCTATTACACATAGCCTTCCAGACCCCAATTTAAACAGAAGCAAGTGACAATTCCTTCTGTGAAACAGTCTCCATAAATCAGCCATATGTGAAGACCTACATGCTTATTGAAGATAAAACAGGAAATATGATTTTTTAAAAAATAATTATGTGTTTTTAAGGTGTTCTGATTAACTTTCAAACTAAGGGGAAGCAGCACATATTAACAGCACCGACCAAAACTACTTTGCATGTATCTTTAATAAGTATCAGAATACTTTATTCATTCACATGTCATTTTTAAGAAGCAAAGATCCCACTTCCAATGTTTCGAAATAGATGTCTACTTTCCAGCATAACAGGGGACACTGCAACTGATCCTGCTACCTTTGACATTCTTGTCCTGTGTGAAATGACATAGCTGATTGCTGATCTTTATTTTTAATGGGCATTCTCAATTAAAATGCACAAAACTGAAGGAATAGCCACTACTTTTTACATGTAATGAATATATCTTTTTTTTCCTGAGGCTTCACTTTGTTAAAATGATCCAAATAGCTCAGTTCATCCTCAGACACTCTTGGGAACTTTTAGGTGTAATGCTTAGAACAGCCTATTATTTATGTAATGTTTATCAAAACCAATGCCCTTTATCATTTATCTATCTCTGAACACAAAAACCCAAACACTGGCTTAAATGTCAAATTTAGTTTTTCCATACATCGATTGTAAGCATTTCCAAGGTATACAGTGATACACTGGAACACAGAAACTTCAGACAATTTTCTCTTTCCTTATACCTGCTCTTTTATTTTGAATGTGTTTCTTTAAACAGGTGATTATGTAGGTGTTTTTATACTATATTATAATTACATGCCACTTGAAGTTTTTCTTGAAGGGCAATCTAAGCAATAAGGAGTTGAGAATAGAAAAATTTTAGAAAAAAGCCCAAGAAATAACATAGCAACTCGGGCAAAAAAAAGTGAATTGAATAATTTAAGACACTATTTAACTGCATAATATTTCCAAATGTACTAAAATTGCGTTAAATAAAAAATATTTTTATTTAAATTAGAAACCTTAGTGAATTTTTTGCTATGTTTCTGTTTTGTCCTGACTGGTTTACCTACTGGAAGTAGATGGGAATAGAGTGTTTGAAAATGTAGGAAAGCCTGCAAACTTTCTAGATTTTCTTGGCCAAACCTGTAATTAAAATTGGCAGTTTCCTAAAGAGAACATGAAATTTTAAATAAACTAGAGTTACTAATAGAAATTCCAAAATTGTTTATTTTTCTTTCACTGTTTTATGTATGATCAGACATAGGTCAGGGTTACATTGAAAGTTCTGTGAAAGAATGAGGACAACTCAGCCTTCATCTTTCTGCTTTCATTTCAGGGAATTCAGTGAAATGAGTAAGTCTTGGCTTTCTAACTCCCAACCTGTTTTCATGGAGACGTCCACACCCTGCTGTTGCAGAATTGGCAAGGATCACTCAGGATCACGCAACGCTCACCTTAACTCAACATAATTCATTGCCATGCTTGTAAGGTTTTCATGCAATTTATTTGACAGCAAAGGAGCTGTGAGATGAGCTGTGGTTGAATGTGTGAAAAGTAAGGAAAAGGGACTGTTTTAACACTGTATTTTTCACTATTATGAGGCAGTTTTGCAGCAAAGAACTTTGTTCTGCTTCCTTTTATCCATTTATCCAATAAACTGAGATTATCAGACTGAATCTTAGGCAACAAAAATAATAAATTCTTTGGTTTCTCAGAAGAAAAATAACTATAAAAAAATTTCATTTCAGGCCTACCTTAAAGGCAGGAGGGGGAAAGAGAAGATAATAAAAGTTAAAAATATATTTTATCTTACCTTTCCTTTACTTAAAATATTTCTCTCATTTCATTTTTTAAAAATTAATATATGAGGTATATGGAAATAAAGCAGCATGAAAAATGAGACTTTTCTCATTCTCTAGGTTTAATTGGCTTTCAGTTCTTTTGCTCTCTGTAAGAGAAAAATTTACCAAAATATGTGTTTATTGGTACTTTTACTCTAAATCTACCTTTTGTGTAGGTGGTAGTGGGGGTGGTAAGTTCAGTCCAAATGTTTGCTGCAGATATTATGATGGTAGAAACAGAGTTCATTTGTTTTCTTGGCACTGGTAAATGAAAGCTTTACTTTTTATGTGTTTAAAATCTCAAATGTGTAATAAATATTGACTAGGTCTAGCTTTCCAAAACATTAAGCATTGTAGTTGTTTAAAGCAGAGAAACATGTCAGAAAACTCTGCTGCATTCTGCCTCTGGGAGTGTGCTGGTGTTTAGCTTATAAGTCTCAGTTTGTGCAAATCTATAGTTTTCCATCTATACAAAACCAGTAATTTCACTTTTTTTTTCTTTCACCTACTCGAAAAGAGGGATTTCTGCTGTCTAACACTGCTACGGTGAAGAAATGTCTCAGTATTTTAAAATAACATTTGCAAACCTATAAAAGGGATGGCTTGGGATACAATGATCACATCTAACCTCTCAAGACTCCTGGAAGCGCAAATTCACATATTATTGATTTGATTGACTCTTTTTCTGAAGTTGACACTTCTACTTCCAATAAGCTCACTCTCTTTGTGGTTTTGTATTGTCATTCTGAGAAATACTGAGAATGAAGACATTTCTGCCCATTTCCATTTCCTTGTTAAGCAGAGAATAAAAGAGAGAGCAGGAATAAATTTTGGAAGATATTTCAGTTTTCTAGAAATAAATTTTCTTTTCCATGCATTTAGGCAATGTGCTGCTGTGTACTGGCTTCCCACTTAACTTTTACTCTGTTTTACCTTGGATGTGCTTTCATTCTAGAAATGTCATAGGTATATAATAATTTTTAAAGTATTTTAAAATATTTGGATGGTAAAGTGCTTATACAACAAAGGAGTTGTCTGAAGCTCATTAAAATAAGAGGGAAACTTTCCATAGTCTGCTATTTGATCTTCTAGTCAGATCCCGATTTTTTATTTTTTTCTCCTCTAAAGAACAATACTCAATTCAGAAACTATTCTAGAGATAATAGAATGATTTTAAAAAATCAGGATTTTCAGAGTCTAAAATGGTAAAGGTGTGAGTTCTGCCTTTGAAATCATCACAAATTGAAATGAATAGTGCCAGGCTTTCTTACTGTCTATTAAATAAATGAATAAAAAATGTGTTTTACTTTCTTGCCAGCCCCTCACGACAATGACCACATCATTCTCCCTCCCATACAGCTGACCTTTTTGCATGTATTATTTTTTAAATTAATCTTGCTGACAAACCAAACATTGCACTTGAAATTAGAAGACCGTTAGAACGCCATTGTATAACATTGTATCACAGTTTGGGAACAGGCAAAGCATTCAGTGTTTGTCAGGATTCTTCAAAGACTCCAATAGAGCAGAAGCTGATGCGGTGATCCTTCTCGGGCGAGTATTGGAAAGAACGGGCTTTTCTTCTCCTCCAGCACATGGTTCACTCGGGTCACAAGGGCCATGGTGTGTGCTGAATTCCTTCAATGCCTTGCCTTAGTGAGAGCATTTCTTTTCACAGGAGATGCTGGGCTTTTTCCAGCTGTGTTACTAGTTCTCTTATCCACACCTGTTTCTGACACCTTTGTTGTCCTGCTTGGTCTCTGAATGGCCTCTTGACTACTCTTCATTTTTATTACTATTTGAACCATTGTTTCTCCTTTTATGCCTTCAAAATTCTATGTTAGGGACAAAATCTGTTCTCAGTGTGGCAGAAAGCCATTGCCCTTACTGCCCTGAAGAGCAACGGATAACACCTAGGTATTTCACTTGTTAGCTGTTAACCCAGGGTCAAGAAGGAGTAGACAAAGGCACCTAGCTGGATACTGAAAGGATATTTGGACAAAATGGCTTCTGTGCTTGCCCTGCTCTTAAGCTTCCATGTGCCTCCTCTCTGGCCACCATCGAACTCGATCACTGGGTCAGACAGCCCTTGGTATCAACCACTAAGCCACTTCTGTGTGACATGAACTACCTTTAAACTTTATCTTTAAACTGGACCAGTGAATTTTACAAAAATGAGGGAGGTATGCAACATGAAACTACTTTCCCTTAGTACTATCAGAATTCATTTACTGGTGATTTCAGCCATACAGTCTTCTGTGGAGGAATTTTCTGCTTTCTCTCACCCTGTTGCTGGCACTTCTCCAAAGTGTTTGATTAGAGGTTATGTCTGCAGTCAGTGCCTAACAGAATGAAATACTACTTTTCAGGGTGTTTCTCATGTCCTCCCTTTATCATTTTGTATTGTATGCTGTTCTTTGATCAGGGATACTTAAAACTGGCAAGTGATTTGCCTGCAGGTTTGCAGGATTTTATTCTGCTATATTATTTTCTTTTCTCAACCTTAATTATAATTTTAAGCCATCTGTATGTGAAGATAATCACATAGCAATCATATGCATTTATATAGAGGATACAAACTGTTGATTAAACCTTTATATTATATTTTTATTTATGTTTTGGTTGTTAGGCAAGTGGGTATTTTATACAGGGGTGCTTTTGTTCAAAGCTTTTTATCTCTGGTGAGTGAAAGAAGCATCTAATATCTTGAAAACGCAGTTTTTCTTTTCTCCATAGTTTTTCTGCCTACACAAAAAAAGCTGATGGGGCATTGTGCTGAGGAGACCATGAGAACTTCTTTTATATTAGCATGAACACCTCTGATCAAATCAAAACACCCAGTGTTATCAGACTTTTTTGAGCAGCCCCACATTGCATTTTCCAGGCAAGTTTCCTTCAAAAACTCATAAAAATAGAAATTCATAAGAGAAAGAACATTACACTAGTGATGCTGAACTAGAAGGAATTGCTTGGCCAGCAGAGTCCAGACATCGGAATGGGTATTTTTACAATATCTTATATGAAACTCATCAATTTACATTGAGTGTTGCTGCAAAACTGCAACTACAGCAAAGACAAGAAAGTCAACACATTGCAGTAATGCATTTAAGAATTCGCTGTCAGCTTCTCAGCTAGACTGCAGATCCTGTTGTATGGATTGCCCATCTGGAGATATTGGCTCTACTTAATAATTATATTTGAAGGGAAATTTGAGAATAAATCTCCAAAAGGTGTTTAGCCATAAGTGTGATTTTTTTCCCCGTGCAAGCAAGTGTACTGTATTTCAAACTGATATAGCAAATTATGGTCATTTATGTAACATCATTCTTAGAAACAGCCTCTGTGATGTGGAGTAATTCAGAGTGCCAAATATTTAATGCAGATAGTTTCTTAGAATATTGTAGAGAAATATGTATTGTATTATGCTACTGCAAAGGCATAATTGTTTATACTGAGTTTGTAGGAGTAGGTCTCTTTCTTCAAACACGGACAACTCTCTAATTTTAACCCTTCAAAAACGTATCAGAAAGAATATAGTTTTATTGTTTTTGTTATAAGGACACCTTTTCTTTTATCTAGAGACTAAACAGAAATAATAAAAATAGTAGCAAATGAATTTAGAAGAATAATATTATTCTACACACAGGATTTCTGAGACCAATAACAGCATGCAAGTGTTAGGGTCTAAAAGTGATAGGTAAAATTTGGGGGAAAAAGGCCAAAAAGAAATTCAAGAATACTTTAAATTTTTAAAAATTTATTTTGAAGCTATAAAGTTAATAGATTTACCTTCCAAATAGAGTGACCAGCCTGAAAATTCTGTGTAAATAACCATATGAAGAGATTTCTGATGGTAAAGATATGCTAAACATAGGCCAAAAATCTTACGTATTTCTGAAAACCAGATCTGACAATAATGTAGGTGATCTGTCATTTAAATCAGGAGGGGGTGCCTTTTTGAAACATGTATTGACTGACTCTAACAGCAGAAAGGGAATCAGCTGAAGAATGTACCTGAACTATGTCCATCAGAACTCTAACTACTCTGAACATGACGATCAGGAATAAATAAAAGCACTCAAAAATCTTTACCAGAAGAAAATTTGAGTCTTCAAAGCATTCATGACACTATGAAGTGAATATCTGCCTGAGCAGCAACAAGCATCCTTTTGTAGATGCAAAAGATCCCTGAGTGGGAGGATCTACTAAAGGAAATGTGGAACCCAAGAAGGACTTGTAACCAAACTGTATGGATGGTGGGGTTTGAAGGAAGCATCCTTGCCAGGATAAAATATAGACATACTTAGAGCTCATTTAGATACTGGAATCATCTATTGTGCTTTGAATGTATTCCCTTAACTTGCTAAATCATGAACCAATTGAGAAATAATCTTTTAGATCGAAGGTTAGACTTCAAATCAAGAGATGTCTTTTCATGTCCTGGAACCACTCTCTAGTGGCATCAGGTAAGCACATTTTCTTTTTTTTTGTTTTCTTTGTGTTAAATGGAAGCAGTAATTACTTCCTGAACTGCAAAGTTGTTGAGAAGTTTCAAGACATGCAGGTGATGGTGAGGGGAAGAACCCTGAATGAATAAAAATGTATTCAGAAAGAGAATCAGAAGAGACACGATATGATTGCAGAAAAAAGGAAAAGAGGTCTAGCGAAATCAATGGTTTTATATAGCAATATGAAACCCCCTAAATTTGCCCATGAAATATTTTAGTGTGTGTCTTTCAGGAAATGCTGGAGGCCTTAAAAAGTATCTATGTGTATTTAAATCAGGAAGAAAAAAAAAGGGAAAGCATTCATTTTCAAAGTAGGAAGGATTTATATTTTCTATTTTTAGATCAATGTAGCTCCTAAATCTAAATTGAGCCATGACAGGAATCAGAGTGGGAAACTGGGGTTGCACTATATTGATGCATGTTAATGCACATGTATGCTACCATGTGAAGCTACTTGAGAAGCAAATTTCCCTATTCAGAACAGTTACCTTCTTTCTGTTAGTTTTTCTGCCCCATCTTTTGCCTCCAGAAGAGAGTCTCAAATAAAATTAATACTTATGAAGAGGGTGTACTGAGTGATTTATGCATGAGCATCTCATGAGCAGGAAGAAGCTGGGCTCCATATTACTGTTTTCTACGTACCTTTTCTGAGCTTCTGAGTATTTCTAATTTCTACAGAAGTCAAAGGGAACAGAGCAAGTTGTCAGCATGAGCTAATTGAGACACAAATTTGTAAGACAGTCAGGGAACAAGCAGCTCATGCTGTAAAGTTCTTAAGTGTTATAATGAAGACAGATATTTAAAAGCATTGATTAATGAGAAACTAATAATTGCTCTAAGGAAAAACATTAAATATTTAGCACCATCAAGGGCTGAGCATGGATCAAAATCAATATATTTAGTGTAAACAAAACAATCAAATTTTAGAAGTAAATAAAAGCATTCTCTCAGGCAAAGCTGTAAAAGTAACTGAATAAATGCAGCATGAGAAATAGACAATTGATTTTTCAAATCATATTTTGTAACATTTCCAACCCCTATTCCCTTAGAAGAATCATAAATATTCTTGTAAGATACTACAGCATTGCAGTTACAAAATATGGCATCTTATACGTTTTGGTTTTATTCCTCAAAGAGTTTCATAGAAATATAGGAAGAGAAATCACTGGAATGCTTTTCTTTAAATAATTCTCCTCATTAAATAATTAAATAACTCTCTCTCATTAAGTAATAGAACTCCATATAAGATAATACTTTTCTTCTGTTGGAAATTCAGATAGTTAGATAGATTCAGTGCTTTTGTTCTTACACTACTGTAAAGAAGATTTTTGCTCTGTACAATTCCAGAATACCTAAATGTGGAAATATCAAAGTTAACTTTTAGAAAACATTAAGATATTACTTTTTGTGAAAAAAAAAAAGATAAATTACAAAAGCCATTTTCTCTGGTCTTGAACAAAGCTTTGCTATAGCTCCTTTTTCAGCTTCTGGTGTTTTTGTTTGTTTGTCTGTTTTTGACATGAGTTTAGTAAAGTGTAGAACCAGGATTTGCACTTCCATTTAAATGCAAAAAGATCAAACTTCTGATTTTGTAGCAAAACTTTTGCTTTTCTTGGACATTCTACAAATAGAGAAAGAAATCTAGTCCATTCATTATGACATGAGATTGTGGTAGACATATGGATGAAGTCTACTGAAAAAATATGTGTTTATATACATGGTCTAGCAGCATCTATCAAGAAACTGGAGAAGACACATTATAGATTTCCAGGTCATGGATACTTTTCATCAGCAAATCCTAAACTTTGTTTCAAAAGTGATATATGTGGGTTTATAAAATGTACACAAATATACAATATAAACATTAAGCTTAAAAATACTACAACACTACAGATACCTTGCCAAATCCAATGAAGAATTTAGGTCTGATATTCAACATGATTAATGATTATGAAGATTTTAAAAGGAAAATAATCATGGAAATATTTATTAAAAAGTTATTTAAAAGAGAACTTTGTCAATCTCAAGATGGTATTTTTAAGTAAATGCACACATCAGCATTCTGCAAAAGCTGAGAAGAGGAGAAATAAAAATAAATCAAAATTATGTTCACTGTGAGTGAAAAGTAGCAACCAGATTGCGAGCTAACGCTAGAGACCTATATAAAAAGGCTTAAATGTTCTGAGTTTATCTCCAGCTATCGTAAATTAGGCTGTGCCAGAGCTGTACCAAGAGAGAGAAAAATATGCTTTCTACACTCTGCCTTTCATTCTGAAAATTCTGCAATCTAACCGAATAGCAGATATGCAATGTAAGTATGTTAAACCTGAATGCTCAGTCCTCAAGTTGTGCTCACTCTTTTTTTTTTTTAATATCTGAATTATAAATAGGGCGATTTGCTGTCGTTGATAGAAGAAATGTTTAATGAAGTGTTGAAGTGAGTAAGAAGAAGTTTGCATGAACAGCAGGAGAAAAGCTGCTGAGATGACAAGTAGCTCTTCCATACACATTTGGATTAGGCATAGTCCTACTTTGCCCATTAGTATATGGTATTAGAACAAGAAGCTGTGGAAGAGAGTGTTGGGCATAAATTCGAACAAACTGACATATCTGTATTATCCATATTGTCTGATAAGGAGTGGAAAAAGAAGATATGGCCATAAATCACCTCTGAATCAGAACAAAATATATAATTTAAAGTGTGTGGGAGCTAAAAATAGCGTACACTGACTGACACCAGAAGATGCCACAGTGCATGAAAAGAACAAATATAGACTCCAGTCTTGTGAATCAAAACTAATCATATGGAGAGAAAATAAATAAGATCTATAACTAATTACAACATGAGGAATGATCTTTCTAGTTTAGTTATCTGAATGCACAGGAATGCATAACTGCTTATTGACAGGAGTGCAGCAGTACATTTCTTGTGGTGCTTTAGTTCATTACAGAGGCTTTTTCACTACTTGATCTATATATATTTTTCTGCATCTCTTGAAGATTCTGTATTAGCCAGAATGGCATTTTGCATAAATTTAGAAGACAAAAGCATTCCCAGGCTTTAGAAGACATAAGCATTCCCATTGTAATATTCATTACAACGACTATTAGTGGACAAAGCAGATGGCCCAATAAAGGGCCTGTGTGATGAGATCCTCCTAAAGAGATAATTATTACAGAGTTTTAAAGCTATTTAACATTGTGATTAAATTTGTGAGTGGGGGTACTTTTCTAACACATTGCAATTAAAACAATTGTATAGTAGTATCTCTTTAAACTTTTGAAAGTTTCCAAAAGGTGTAAGCAAAGCTCCATACAAAACAAAAACTTTTGCATCATGGTATTTGAAATAGGTAGGATCACTTGCTGGGAAATATATAAAAACAGTAATGTTTTCCTCCTTCTTGGCTCACAAGTAGTTGACTGAAGATGAACTTATTACCCTTGAATGGATGGATACTATAGAAATGAATACTACCTCAGTCCTATTACACTATTTTTCGCCCTTTTATAAAAATTGCTGTTTAAAACACTAGAGAGAAAAATCCTGAGAAAGTAACATGGAGTTTGGCAAACAAGCCTGGTATTCAAGGTCAGTCTTGTCAAGAAAAATATTGTGTAGGTCTTGATGGTTAGCAACTGCCTTCTCATCTCAAACTCATACATATCACGCCTGCTAACATGCAAAATTCATCCACATTTGATGTATTTGAACTGAAAAACAGTAACAACCTTTTTGTGCTGACTTTTGCTTGTACTAGCTATGCAATTTAACTTTGCTGTAGTGGGGAACAGAAGAAAAAACCACTCACACCTTGAGCCATGATCTCATCTGGAAAGCAGGCACCAACAACTGTGAAACTACTGTGAGACGTCCCCCTTGTCAGAGCAATGCCTGACTGAGAGAAAGCTTCTTGACTTTCTGTCAGTGCAATATTGAAGCCTAAGCTTCCAGCTGTTTGCTCTGAATGGATGGAGCTGGGCAGAGTTTTATCTAAGCAGACTTCTTTGCTTAGCTTTTAAATTGTTCCCTTCTGTAATAAAGATGCCTGAAAAAGCAAGAATTTTCTTCCAGCAAAAGCCATGAAAGGGCTAAATGAAGCTATTCATCATTACAGGAGAGGCAAGCAGAGGAGTAACTCTCCACTTCAGTTCCCGTCTCAGCTTCAAGGTGCTGACCAATGGCTGTAAAGAGCATGACAGCTACCTAAGGTGATCAGGAGAGATGGATACCTGTTTACACGATCTCCTTAATTGCTCCATCACAGTGAAAATCATATTAATTTAATGCTTTTATGGGATATCTTGTTGGTTTGGATTGTCAGGAGGGCAAAGTGGGCAATTAGACCATGAGAAGAATAATTAGATGTAAACTTAAATGCATGGTGATTTCACACAAGTACCCATAAGTTGTTGGGGTTTTCTGTAACCCAGAAGAGGTTGTAGTTTACTCAGGCCAGAAGGAACTATCTTTTACTTTCTTTTTATCAATAGAACACTCGGGCAGAAGTAAAAATTAAATTTTTAATAGTTGCTTTAATTCACTTTAACAGAAACATTTAACATTTAAAAGTTCATATGTGTTTCCAAAACAGCTCTCAGCAATTTCTAGTTGTGACTTGCAAGGTAGAAAATGATGATTGTTTTTCTGAAGTTGCCATTTTTCCTTTGGAATATTCGCAACCAACTTGTGTATGCATGTGACTGCACATATACTCCCTTACTTTTTGAATTATGAAATAAGATGAAATGAGAAAAAAATTTTGATCTGAAAATGCAGAACACAGATGTCCAAAACCAAATAAGTAATCCAGACATTTTCTGAAAAAAGTTTTGTACACTTTTGGTTTTCTGAAGTCTAGCTATTGAGCCCAGTTGTACCCAAGGTAGTTCTAGGATAATTCCACTGACATTGATGTTCTTCTGTCTTTGTACTAATGAGAATGAGTCAAATTTTGTCTCTAGACTTTTTCTCTGAAGTTATTATTTCTAAAAATTGTGTGACATTTGCCCCTGCTCAGAAATTACTGTGAGGCGGCTGCTGGGCATACTCATCATTATCCCTTTGTGTTTGTCTTCTACATTTTCTTGCATTCAGCTTGTTTTTGTGTTTTTTATTTTTCTTACTCCTTGTGAAAATTTAATTGAACATATTACACAGTATTTGACAATTTATTAATCCCATGTCCTGTTGTTATAGGAAATGAGCAATCTCCAGTGTCACCTTCTAGCATATTCATGTAGGTCATACATGTAATCGAGGTCAGAATTTATACAAACAGCTACTGTCAGGAAGTAAATTTTGTAAATACTAATGAATGTAATGCCGTCTGAATACTGATACCCTGGAACAAAACCAAGTGTCTTCTCCTCTGTAGTTTCATTCTTTAGTGTTAATACCATTATCAGCTTGTTTTATGAAGGAATTGAAGTTGAAAAAGCAAGAATGCATTAGCTGACTTTACTGTCTGGACATATGGTAAGTCATAGGATCATTAACAATAACACATTAGCCCCAATAATGTTTTCTGAAAGCTCACAGGGATTTCATCTGTTGTTGCATATTAAGGATACGCATATTGTTTCCTGTCACCTTACAGATCATACTGAGTCTACAAAAATAACGCCCAAGTTTTATTCATCTGGAAACTTACATGGAACAGCTGCACACAACAAGCAGATCATTTCTGTCAAAATGTTCTTGATTTAGCCATTAGAAATATTCTCCCTTCCATAAGGCAATGGCCATTCATTCACTCTGAAACTAGAGAATCTGTGTTCTGATCTAGCTGTAGGGTGTTTCCATAAAGAGACTTGTTTGTATGGATGGATATCCACGAGGAATAATAGGTTATCATATGGTTGCTATTCCAAAGAAATGATAACAGGATTGACTGAGTGGTTTAATAATATATGCTACTCTAACCATTAGATGAAGAAACAACTTTGTCGTTTGTCTGACTTAACTAGTATTGCCAAGGAGTTAACTCAGCTCCCCGGCACAGTTTGGCCATGGTAGCACAGGCTAGATGAGTCCTGTAAAGGTACTACGGGTGGATAATGAAGAGTTCAAGTATTTTTCTGCTACTTGGGATTCTGCAGTGCCAACACACTCTAGGTATAATGGCTCAAAATCCCTAAAAATGGGTTGTTAAATCTAAGGAAAAAGTATGGGAAGTAGTTAAACTAGAATGGAATTTATATAAAGAATCATTGTGGAAAAGAGAGAAAGACTCAGCACTGGGGAAAGGTTAAAAAGGGACAGAGACTGACTGCTCCTGCTATAGCATATTCTTTCCTAGGGCTGGGCCCTAAACCTCTTCCTATATATTGCTTAGTTGTCAAGTTATATTTATCAACAGCTAGGTAATATACAGGTATACAAGGTTTTGCATACCTTGTCCTTCTGACAGATCGCATGAGACATTCTCTATTTTGGCTATTCATTCCTCCTCACATCCCTCTCCCTCCCCTTCTTGTGTGGCGGTGGCTCAGCCCTCTGGAGGGCTGCAGCGCCCTCGTGGTCATCGGACCACTGCCATGAACTGGTGGCGAAGGCCCAGGGAGGAGAGCTGCCAGCCATCTGCTGAGGACACTGCGTTTTAATATGTTACATGTGTGTGTTCCCCCCTCGTGTTTGTATTCCCTGTTTATTATGTATGTTCTCCGTTCAATATGTATGTCCCCTGCTAAATATTCATTATGTTCTCAAAAGTTCTGTTCACTTCGACACTCCATTGGTTCCTCCCTACCCAGTCCCTCCTTCTCCAGTTCCGATTTGTTCCCCGGTTGTCCCTCAAGTTTCCCTCCGCCCATTTGCCCTTCCCTGATTGGCTGCGCTGTTCCCTTTATAAACCCAGATCTTCAGATTTCCCGGTGTCTTCGTCCCTGGACCCTCCACAATGAACCATCTTGCTGGAACCCATACGAAGACCCTTCCCTCCTCCTTTGCCTCCGGCGCCTCCCCAGCTGACACTCTGCAAGCCCCCTTCCCCACTCGGGAAGGACAGCACAGCAAGAACAGCAGCCAGCTCCTGTCAGCAGTGGCCGACCCCTGTGGCCAGGGACGCTGCAGGACAGCCGCAGATTCCCTCGAAGAGGGGTGGCTCGAGGGGAGCCGACGCGGCGTTCCTGTTGTTTTTTCTTAAGCCAAGATCATGGCTTTCACTTGGCATGCAACTTTTTTTTTAACATATATGCACAAACATATACACATGTTCTTACATGAAAGTTAGGTAAATAACATATAGAAATGTAATTATAATATATAAATACTGTATATATTTATATATATTCACTGTGGTAATAAGTAGCAATACTTGGACAACTGAACTGGTGGCAGACTGTAACTGATGAATGGGATCATGGCATTGCATTACAGGCTTCCTAAATCAGCTTCACCACCAAGAAAATGTGAGTGGAACTGCAGTCTGATTCGGAGTATCTCATCATGAGCTTAGTACCACAGATCCAGCAGGTGAGGTCAGATGAAAAAAGATAAGATGGAAAGAAGCTATTCTTTATAATAAAATTCTTGAACATCTGTCAGTTTAACACACAATAAAATATTATTCACTCAAGGCATTTATTAATCTGAAAGGGCAATTTTTGTTTGAATGTCACTAGAACTATTACTTTCTTTAGTAGATTTAGTTTCTTCCATAGGGACTTCAACTGGCCCATATGATCATAAGGTATGAACTAGAGAGTGGGGTACAAATTCTTCTGGCTAATGAAGCATTTCAGATTGTTTCCAGGAACTATTTTCTTCATTAATTATTTACCAAAAGCTGAGGCTTTATACCTGGTACCTTTCATGATAGCTGGTGTCCCCTTTGAAAAAGCATTTTAAAAAATCCTTCAGCGTAAGTTAAAAGTTACTATGCTGAAGTAATTGAAGCTAATTGGATTTAAATAATACAATGAAACATTTTTATTTTAAGTTGAACCTGCAATTTAATTGTATTTTTCTTTCTATTTAGAATTAGCTAGACAAGCTGAAATTAATATATATGCACTAGTATCAATTACATCTAAAAACCTGCATAAATGGGTGTTGACTGTGAAGATCAAAATACTTATTAGGCAGGACAGCACTTCCCAGTGATTCATTGCACTTCTGAAATCTGTGGACAGCTTTCCATTAATTTTAATGGAGCCTGAACCAGGCCCTTGTAGAATTATATAAACAGCCTAGTATTCGTAATTTCCTAACTCCTGAGAAACCTCTGCTCACCAGCTATTTCGCTGGTAACTTGAAAGCACGGAAATGCTTTCCCACTGCTTGTAAATTAAGAATGACACAAACTTGGGGATGGTTGTGATAATAAAGTGAGGAATAATAGCATAATGATATTTGAAAGTTTTAGTCCATCCACAGAAGTGTAGATAGCAATGTTGGTTACAAAACCACCTATATTTTGCATAATATCTTTTTAATTAGGTTGCTAACCTAGGAAATAGTATCTGCCTTCCTAATTGCTGCTTCAGCCTGAGAAGCTTTCATCCACCATTCAATAAGACTGAGACCCACAGTGTTTACCTGAATATATCACAGGGAGAGTCTCATTTCTGATGTCTAAATCACAGAGCACTAACCTTCTACTACCTTCACATGGCTTGAACTATGAAAATATTTATGTCCTTTTGGCTTATGTTGTCTTTTCTATTATGTAGTCTGGAGAAAAGGAGGCTGAGGGAAGACCTCATTGCTCTTTACAACTACCTGGAAGGCAGTTGCAGTGAGGTGGGTCTCAGTCTCTTCTCCCAAGTAGCAAGAAGTAGGACAAGAGGAAATGGCCGCAAATTGTGCCAGAGGTGGTTTAGATTGGATATTAAGAAAAATTTCTTCTTGAAAAGAGTTGTCAAGCATTGGACCAGGCTGCCCAAGGAAGTGATAGAATCACCATGCCTGGTGGTATTGAAAAGATGTGTAGGTGTGGAACTTATGGACATGATTCAGTGGCAGAGTTGTCAGTGCTGAGATAATGGTTAGACTCGATGATCTAAAAAGTCTTTTCCAACGTAAACAGTTCTATGATTCTAAGATTGCTCTACCTGAGCTACAGGTCTACATCCTGTCAATGGGCATGGAGGGACTTCTATTTGCTGCAATCCAAAATGAGCACCATCCTTAGGAATTTGTTTCCCTGAACCAAGTGTAGGGAGCAATTGCCAAGATAAGTGCCTATTAATTTGCAGGCTTTCTCACATCTTGCTTGATGTTCTCTCTTATTGGTTTAAATATCATGGCCTTTCACATGATATATGTTGTCTCTGAATAGTTGTTGCTTTTCTCCCTCTAACATCTCACATCGACTCTAGGAAGCCTAGTCTGACATTTTGGTGCTATATATCTGACCACTAGGTGCTGTCATGACTAAAGTAAAACTTCGTAGTCTTGCTTTAGCTGGTTTTAAAGCACTTCTCCTTTTAGTGACTATCAAGTTTTACTGTTTTACTGCTCCTGGAGGTTGATATAAATATTGAATTAACCTCTTTTAACATCTGTTTCTTATGCCAATACATCTGAATAAAAATACACAGTCTGCCACCGGGTTTCTTTTTGCCCTTTCATCTTCATTTTCACTATCAAATACTGCCTGTCATCATCTTAGGTTAGGCATGCTTGCAGCTATTTTGCATTTATGTAATGAAAAATAAATATGTAGGCCATTGTAAACTGTTCTGTATTTCTCTCTTAAATCTAAATCTAATGAACTAAACTTTGATGCTTATATCAGTTGCATTAGATTTACCCATTTTTTTCAAGCCCAGCTCCAATTTCAGAGGTCATAGTGTAAGAAAGAAATTACCCTGGGGAAAGTTTCTTCCAGTTTGTGAGATAATAGTTGTTCAGTAATTATTATAACTCGTTAACCTGTTTTGAAATCATTTGGTCTCCTACTGCTCACTTGGTGGAAGTCGCTATAAAGTCTTTTTCCAGTAACAATGTTTTGAGCTAATAATTTTCATGGGTTCAGGAGAGGATTGTGTTAAAGCTTTCATAACAATTAGTGTCACATCCCAAGCTTGCGCATAGACATGTATTGGGATTTTGGCATTGTTAAGGGCTGCATTTCTTCCGTGATAGTCATAATTAATGGGTACAAACTAAATTTGTTAGAGAATGAAAGTTGAAATTACAGCTAAATGAGTTCTATTAGGCCTAAGCAGAACAACATGAAAAAATTCTACAATGCAATTAAGAATTACAGTTGCTTGACTAGTTCTAGGTGTTTGTTTCTTTCCCAAGCAGAAGCATCCTGAACTTCTGCATTTCTGAAGAAAACATCACTTACAACTTTAATTTTAATATCAGGATTTTTTTCCCAGTTATCCATTATAAATTGAACTTTTCCATAAGCCTCACACTTTGTAATGCTTTCCATTTTTTTTTCCAAGATGTTGCTGAATCAATGTGGTACAGAAATACTTTGTATAAGATGAGAGGGAATAAAGTTGTCCTGGTTGAAACATAGCAAGATTTATCAAATGTTGTCTTGTAGTTCTTTAAGAAAAAACTAAACTCTTTCATGGTGGAAGAGTATCTGAAATAGACTTTGTGAAATTTGTTTTATTTTTTAAGTAGCTTTCTCTTTTATGATACAAAAAATGTTCTCCATCATTGGTTGAGTAGAATGATGATAGAATATAACGTAAAATGCAAAAAGACAGTGTGTAATATGAGATATTACATTAGATGTGCTTCTACGTGTGCATCACAGTGTTTCAGTCTTTTCAACTGATAACACTTGATGTACACAAGTACATTACTCTCTGCAGCTATTTATTTCTTCTTCCAAAAGACAGAGAAGTAAATTCTAAGAGCATAGTGAATGAAAGTAAACCGAAATGTTTTCTCAAATGGTTACTGAGGTTACTTTTTGTCATTACTGACTGCCATGAACCCAGTAGAATTGCCACCCACCTGTAACTTTTGACTTTGTTTACTACTATATGGAACAGTCAGTAGTTATATATTTCAAATGTGTAAATAATAATTTTGCAGAAATACAGCTAAGTCAGCTTCCACTGGCATTTTGGCATGCCCACAAGACCTCATGTTTCTTCTGGTTACACAATACTTGTCACGATCCACTTAATTACAGCTTTTAAAACCTTGAAATTTTGTGGTAAAATGGAATACTATAGACCAGCTGAGTGTCAGTAGATCAGGCTTACAGGGGGCATATATGCCTTGATTACTTTCCTGGTGTGAAGGTTGTTAGGGTTGAAAGTCTCTGGAATTGCTTTGTGATGTTATCAGGTATTCTTTTAAGCTCTTCACTATCCCTCGTTGCCTATTGCTTGCAAAAATCTGCAGTCTAATGTGCAATGAGCTTGTCAGATAAAGACTGACAGATATCATATTCCTTCCTATGCTATCATTTAGTGATATATGTGCTTTACACTGTACAAACAGCTATAACTTTGTTGCAGCACAGACCATTTCATAGAATCACACAATCACAGAATGGTTTGGAAGGGACCTTAAATATCTAGTTCCAAACTCCCTATTCGGGGGATATCACCGATGAGTGGAAAAAGGCAAAAGTCATACCCACTTACAAGAAGAGTACTAAGGAATATACAGGCCCATTAGTCTTATTTACATCCCTGGAAAAGTAATAGAGTGAGTCCTCCTAGAAACTGTTAAAAAACAAATGGAGCAGACGATTGGGAAAAGGCAGAATGGATTTACCAAGGGCAAACGTGAAAAATTAAAATTTTTCTGTCAACATGGGGAGAACTGTGGATATTGTTTACTTGGACTTCAGCAAAGCATTTGCCATTGTTTCCCACAACCACCTTCTGGTAAAACTGAGATGATACTGGACAGGTAATCTGCAAGATAAGTCAGAAATCGACTGTCAGGCTGCGTTCAGAGGGTGGGTTTTACTCAGGCTGGCAGTCTGTCACAAGTGGGTCCCGCAGGGCCGCCCCCCTGTGCTGTTCAGCATCTTCATAAATGATCTGGATGATGGGATTGGAAGCGCCCTCACCAAGCTTGCTGATAACACCACCCTGGGTGGTAAGGTGGACGTGTGTGTTGGTTTTGCATGGCCTGGTTTTGGTAGCAGGGAAGCTACAGGGGTGGCTTCTGTGAGAAGCTGCTGGAAGTTTCCATCATGTCTGGCAGAGCCAATCCCTTGTGGCTTCAAAAGATGGATGTGCTGCTGCTAATTGGCCAAGGCTGGGCCAATTAGAAAGGGTGGTAACAGCTGTGTGATCACATATTTAAGAAGAAATCAAAACAAAAAGTTGTTATGCAATTTTAGTCTCAGCCAGAGAAGAGAAGAGTGAGAATACATGAGAGAAACAACTCTGCAGACACCAAGGTCAGTGGAGAAGGAGGGGCAGGAGGTGCTCCAGCTGCCAGAGCTGAGATTCCTCTGCAGGCCATGGTGATGACCATGATGAAGCAGCTGTGCCCCTGCAGCCCAAGGGGATCCACAGGGGATCCAGAGATCCACCCGCAGCCTGTGGGGGAGGTGCCCATGCTGGAGTGAGTGGATGCCTGGAAGAGGCTGTGGCCCAGTGGGAGACCCATGGAGAGAGAAGGCCCTTGCTTCCAGGCTGGAGCAGCCTGTCCTTGGAGGACTGCACCCTTTGGAAGGAGAGACCCACACGGCAGCAGTTTGAGGGGGACTGTTGCCTATGGGATGGACTCAAGTTGCAGCAATTCACAGGCAGCTGTTGCTCGTGAGATGGACTCACACTGAAGTTCTTGGAGAATTGTCTCACATGGGAGGAACTCCACAGTGCAGCAGGGGAACGACTCCTCTCCCTGAGCAGTGGGAGAAACCACAGTGATGAACTGACCATAACCCCCATTCCCTGTCTCCTTGCGCCACTGGGGTATGAGGTAGAGCTGGAAAGAGGGGCAGGGGGAAAGGCGTTTTGAAGGTTTTGTTTTACTTCTCATTATCCTGCTCTGATTTTCTTAGTAGTAAATTCACTTCATATCTCTAAGTTGAGTCTGTTTTACCCTTGATGGTATTTGATGAATGATCTCTCTCTGTCCTTATCTCGATGCATGAACTGTTCATTAAATTTTCTCTCCTCTGTCTGGCTGCAGCGGGGAGCGAGTGAGCAGCTTTCGTTGGGTGCCTGGCACCCAGCCAACATCAATCCATGACAATGTGTCTGAAGAGACAGCCATCTTAAAGACCTGGACAGGCTGGTAGAGTGGGCTAGAAATAGCAACATGAAGTTTAACAAAGATAAGACCATGGTCCTGCACCTGGGACAAATAGCCCAGTACTGGCTCAACTCTGTGTGGCTGGGGAGCAGCCTTGCTGAAAGGAACCTGGAGGTCCTGGTGGGCAATGAGCTGAGCAGAAGTCAGAAGAGCGCTGTTGCAGTGACAAAGTCCCTGGAGCATTGCTGGCAGAGGCACAGATGTGGTCATTCCACTCTACTCAGTGCTTGTTGGGCTACGTCTGGAGTAATGTGTGCAGTGCTGGTCCCCACAATTCAAGAAAGACAAGGAGAGAACAAGAGGATCCAAAGAAGGGCCATGAAGATGATCAAAGATCTGGAAAATCTGCCCTGTGAGGAAAAGCTGAAAGAGTTAGGCCTTGTCTGACTGAAGAAGAAAAGGGTCAAGGGAGATCCTCTTCACAGTATTCCCGTACTTAGATGGTGGCTACAAAGAGGAGGGAGGCTATCTCTTTGGAAGAGCCACATGGGGATGACAAGGGGTCAACAGATATAATTTGCACTGGAGAGGTTTCATCTCGACATAAGAAAGAATTTTTTTTTTTTCAATGAGAATAGCCATTCACTGGAACAACCTTCCCAGGGACATGGTAGAAAGATTGTTCGGCTTTTTTGTCCATTTTGCTTTCTGAAACGAGAGTGCCCTGTAGTACAACTGGAAAGATCCTGGGACATACCTCTACTTTCACTTACGGACATCTCTGCAAGTTCATAGTCACAAACCCAGCATATTGAATGTGGAAAAAGCAAGGCACGTTTCAATATAATTTACTTTAAATAGTTGCAGGAACATCAAAACAAGCTTATGCGTGTATATATAAAGACTTATCCTACAAGAAGACATTCTCTTTTACTAGACAAAAAAACCCCAACCAACCAACCAACAACAACAAAAAACAAACCAAGAAAACCAAAAAAACAAGACACCTGAAATCTTTGCTAATCTGAAATTAGGCTCATTTAATTGCAACTGGCCCCATTTCCAAGCATGAGGTTCAGCAATACTGACTTATGAAAACAAGTAATAGGGTGTTAAGTGTCCCATGGTTGTATATCCATGATCAATTACTAAAAAGTGATCGCTTTTCATTAATACTAAATCGCTTTAATACTTTAAACTAAAGCATGTATTACAAGAGACGTAATCATTCTTGTAGACTCTGATTGGGATATGAAGTATGTGTTTCACTTTGAGTAATTCACATGGGCCAATTCTACCTACAGCGAAAGCATAAATGAACTTGGCTACATCTACAGGATCTCTTGACAGCAGATAAAATGTGGTGGTAAAAGAGATAAAAAAAACCCCAAAACATCAGGGAGAAATTAAGGACTCAGAGTTTGACCATAAGAACACCAGGAATGCATCACAGCCAAGATTAATGCAAGACCTTGCTTTATTATATTGAGTTTTGTGCACATTCAAATTTTCTGCACAATTTCAAGTTTCTCATTTCTCACAGTTGTCTTTAATCCTTACCCTTTCCAAGAATGTCTGTAAAAGGATTGCTGGAAAAGAGTATCTTCCTTCTATTTTTCAGTCTCCACTTTGCAACACAGGGGACTTTGAAATATTTATTATTTCTCAGTGGATTTTTTTTCTGTGATTTTTTTCCCCTGAACCTCATATAGACTGCCAGCACAAATAGGAACCTTTGGCAACAACTCTCCCAGGCTTCCTGCTGGGTGAATTATTAGCTTTAGTTTTAATTTTTATTTTTCTTATTGTTATTATTGAATCTACTACCTTCCTTTGATTCTTCATAGTTCTTTTATTGTAAAAGATAGGGAACAACCTATCCAGTCAGCTCATGAAAGTCAGATCCCATATACTATGCTCTACATTCTCTTCACTCTGTACCATAATTAACCTCTTTTTCAGATTGAAGAGCCCTTAGTCTGCTTAGTAATTTCTTGCACAGAAGCTGAACGATATCTTTGAGCTTTCTTGTCTGAAGCTTTTACATATCAGCTGTCACTTCAAATGCCTTTGTCAATTGTATCTGAGGTATTTTAATCCATGAAGAAATGCTGACAAATCTTTTTTTTTTTATTGCTCAGCCAGTGCTGTCTGAGTGATTCTTTCAAATATTGAAGGACTCTTCCTTCATGAAATCACATGACAACATTTTTGGAATTTATTCTTTAAACTCATCAGAGACTACCTGAATGAAAATCCAACCTTCTGTCAGTTCTTAAAAGGCTAATGCTTTCACCTGCTCCAGATCCTGCCCACCTCACCAACTGTAGTCTTGCTTAAAACATTATCCTACAGAGATTTAAATTAGACATCATCCATTGAATTAAATGTATTGTAGTAAGTCCACTGATTTCAAACTGCACAATGACCTGGGCTTTTATTCATAATATATACCACAAATTCAGTATTTTAAAAGATACAGTATAAATGTTGTAATATTAATACATTTATGTTTGGCATTTGTAGCTATGTAAATCAGTCAGTGCTTGAGTAAATGTTGCCCTATTGTGTTCTGAGTTTTTATTGTGTGAATGTCCTTAATCTCAAGATTATGACTAGCTCATTTAAACTCCTGCCTCATAACGGTAATTTAATGTCTATGCTACACTGAAAATATCCAATATGAATGAATTAATGAATATTAAAAATGTAATCAATTACTGAAGTAGGAAAACTTTACCTTTAGCAGAGAATCATTTTTACACAGCAAAATACAGTATGTGGAAAGGGTAACTTAACATTGGAGTAGAGTAGAAAAGTTTTATTAAAGCCATTAAAGTTCCATCTCCTCTTACTGCAGTGAAAAGAATCAAAAACACAACCTCCTTTTGTCTAGGAAAAAAAAGAAAAAAAGACTGAAAAGCATGCTTGGATCTATGGAATGGAGAGTTGATGGACAGGTAAAAGAGGAGTTGGAAGCTAAAAGAAAAGAATATATTAAGTATCAAGAGACTGCAGGGGAGAATGTGAAGGACATACTGAAAAGAAAATGTTCCTGCACCAATACTTTGTGATTGTAACAAAAGTAAATATCTGGCTTTTAAGAATGAAGAGGTCATATAAAATATTAGTTTGTTTTGCTTATATATTTGAAGGATGCAATTATGTATTTCTATTTCCCGAGTTCTCCTAGATTTTCTTGCCTTCTTGAAAAAGAAGTAGCCATTCTATAACCCAGAATGGCACATGACAAGTGCCATTAATGTTAGGAATTTGTCATTTCAAATCACTAAAAGAAAGTATGGAAAGAGTTTTAGAAATCACCTTATGCCTGAATGAGAGGGAAAAGGAAGGAACATGGTCAATTTACAACTGAGGGGTTTTTCACTCTCTTCTTTCTGGAAGGTTGCTGCTCTGTCATATGCAGCATGCTGAGGACCTCATTTCTTTCTATACCTCATTACTTAACATCTTTTTTTAAAAATCTATGTCTTATATACCAGGTATGGCAAATCAGTTTAAAATGATTTAATGTCTGAAAAATAAAGCATATAAAATTTACCACACCCATGAAGCCAAGCACATCTAAGCATATCTTTTGTAAACAGCACAAATAAGCCGATTGACAAGGTTGTCTGAGGGACCAATGCCACTTGTGCTAGAGTATTCATTCTGGAGAGAAATAAAGGGGGAAATTTAGGATTTGCATCAGTTTCTATGAGGAAAAGTTAGATACTTTTTTTCTCATAACTAATTTTTGTTTAGTTTCATCACAGTGGCTCTTCTCCTTATCATCAGTTCATAAATACTATGTGCTGTGTGACCAAGAATGTGACAGGCCCTATTGAAACATGTCAGAAATCTTGTTTCTTTTCATTTGCCCAGGCATTATTCTGGAGTCAGAACAGTTGCTGCAGCCATTGGTATTGTGCCAGAATGAATCTGAATAAACTGATGAGATTTAACGGAAGGTTTTTTAAGGCAGTGAGTCCATTAGTCAAACAAAAATCTGCAGAGAGATTTGCAGATTCATCTGTCTTTGAATTAAAGGAAGAAAGGAAGCAGACAAAAGAGAAAGTTATATAGCTAAAGTTAGATATGATGACAGATAGCAAATCTCTAGCCTTTATCAAATGGTTTAAACCTCTTTCCTGATGGCATTTAGGCTATAAAGAGAACTCTCTACCTTAGGAGCAAAATTATGAATGCATTGTGTGGGAGGATTATGTTGGAAGTCTGGCATCTACTTGATAACCTTGTGAAATTCTGCCAGATCTGTCCTATTCAATACTGACCAGGCATGAGAGGACTGTAGTTTCATTTTCAGGAATGGATTCTAGGGACTTAGTTTATGCTGAATTTAAAACTTTTTTTTTATTTTATTCTTTCCCTTATTTGCCTCCACTCTGACAGTTTAAAGCAAGGAAAACTGAACATATGTTTTCACCTTAAGCATTTTCAAAACTCTACAATTATTCAACCAGCTGAAGTCTGCAGGATGATTTCTTCTGAAGAAGAAATAGTCACATTTTCAGAAAATTTTTCAGAAATGTCAAATGGAAACCTTTTTGTGATAGGCTGTTCTGGAGCAATAAGTGGGAAAAAAAAGAAAATCCTGAGAAAGACCAATGTGAAGAAAAAACACCCAACCGAAACTCGTGCTTATTTTGGCAAAGACTGTTGTTATGTCAAGTCGCAGTAGATGGTGCTGATGGGCTGGAAGGCATAAATTCATTCTTTTGGGTCATACTCTGATGAGGTTTTATGTTCTGTCTTATAGAAACATATACAAATAAGCACTGTTTGGTGTAACTAACAATCAACTCTATTTACTATTCCCACATTGTCATTACTACGTTTGATATTCCCTGGATTTTAACTGATTCAGCTGATATTAATGAGATGTCCTACTACTCATCTGTCCCTAAGAGAATTTTTTTACTAGAGGAAGGCATCAGTGGGAAAATTATTGTTATTTCCTGCAGTAATAAATGGAAACGGGGAAAGATTTTTTTTTTAATATATGGAGGAAACAGTGTGTAGTTTGATGAGAAAACTGAAAAGCATATTGATAGTAGCATTAACTCTGCTGGTGCTTTGTGTGTTCTTACTGCTGTTCTTTGGATTATGCAGCTGATTTGGTCTGACAGAAAGGGATCTCTCCTATGTTTGCTGTGCCATGAAAATGCTGAAAACATCCTGCTGAGCTAGCCAGTTGGTAATAGCATTACTGGATATCTGCTATGGTCCCATCGTATTAATTGCATCTTCTATCCTGAGATGATGACAAGGGAGAAAAACCTCCTTGAAATCAAGTTAGTTTGGCTGCAGACTTATATTTACAGCTCAGTGAAACTGGGTGAAACGTTCAATCTAAAGGCAAAATCTACCTCCTGGAACACATAACAGAAGTAAAAAGATGGTAGCATATGCAGGAGTAACTATGAATACCTATATAGAATTTATGCTGGCAGATACTAGATAGTTCACTTTCTAAATAAAATATATGAATGTAAGAAGTTACTGCACAAGTGTTTCAAAAAATATTAATGGTTGTCATAGCTGTTATTGTTTCATGTCATGGGGTTATTCCAAATAAGAAATTTAAACAGCAGAAATTGATCTGCTTAGTGAAATGACTCTGCTAGATTTTATTTCTTTGTTAGATCAAAATTAAATACCTTTACTGACTGAGGCCCATTATAAGTAACAGATAAGAGTAGATTTTATGAGTAACTTTTTCCTTAACTTCTCTCTAGAGCTGACCAAGGCCAAACTCCTGACCAATTCATCAGAAGGATTTAAAGTCCTCTTAACTCACAGAAAAGAGTGCTCTTATTATGGAGATAAACTATACTCTAGCATGGGTCTTTCACCTGTGCAACTTCTTGCGCTGTTCATGAACTCTGACAAGTAATTGCCCAGGTTTTACCTTGATAGGAATCGAAATGTGAAAAAACCCTCTTCTTTGTGTTATCAGTCAGGTTGTGATAGAAATGTGAAGGTTTTATTTCATGTCACATTTGTGTGTTACTTCGGCTTGCTTTTTTTGTTTTTCTTTTCCTTTTCCCCTTGAAGGAAGCAATGTATAAGTAGGTGCACTAGACCAGGGCTCTGGAGATCTGTCCCCCACCGTTTGTGAGACTTTCGGTGTCTAAGACTCTTAACTCCCAGCCTCACTCCCAATCTTTCTGCACTTTGCCCTTGCTGGCTGCTATGTTGTTAAATCATTCAGTTCAGGAATTTGAAATCTATGAATGCAAAGTACTAAATAACTCTGTGATAATAGTAAAATCCAGTACACCCGCTGCTATTGCTTTGGTAAGACAACTGTATGTCTTAGGTCCATGCACATTTGCAGCAGTGCTTTAACTATTAAAGACAATAAAGCTGAAAGCAGGTCGTATATTATATGAAGTAATACTTCCTCTACACTTGCCTTCTGAGAGTGATAAAAGCTATTAACTTTGTGTGTGAATGTCATTTAAATTTTGCATTCCTTTTTTTTCTCCCCAGTGATCAACAGTAAATTAAACCACTCCTTGGCTTGTTTTTACAGATGAAGAGAGAATTGAAAGCAGTGCATGAGGGAGCTTTTTATTCCTTAAGACCTCACAAAAGCCAATTTCAGTGGAATGAACCTTCTAAAAGAACAGTAACAGAACATTTAAAATGTATTCCTCAACAACTTTATTTGTAGTTTCTTAATCTGATTTTATGAAGATGTTATTACATTTGTACATACATGAGAATAAATGGGTTCAAAATTACACAGATTTTGCTCTCTCTTCTCAGCCAGTTCTATTATTTTTAAATTAATTAAATACAGTGACAGCCACGAAGCCTATCTGTGATATTGTGTCTTTGTCAGCAGTTTACTTATGGCTTTCCTTTATTTAATTAAATGGGAAACAGTGAGTGGCTGATGCACTGCTATGCATGGTATGTAGGACAAACCACACCTGCCACTGTGTATAAAATCTGCTTAATGCACATGATGAAAGCACAAATGTACATAGCATATGTGCGTAGCATGTGTGTGTAGATATTGTGAAGAGTTAATTCCTTGCCAAGGTATTTGCAGCTCTTCTTTCTTTTTGAACACACTAGCCCTTATCTTGCATTTTCTTCAGTTTATTTACAGAATTTTTAGTCTGCTTGCTCTGGCTTAAGAATCTCCTGAGCAAGCAGACTGAAAATTCAGTAAACAAGCTGAAGAAAACTTGAGATAAGGTGCAAAATATCCAGAAGAAACAAGAGCTATAGAGTTCAGAGGACTGAACTAAACTTTCAGTGCTGTGGATTTTACACAGTGCGCAAAATATTTTCCCTTATAATGTATACAAGATCTACCACTCAGCTGTTTTCTTAACATGTATATTAAATACTAACGACCCTAAAATGTTGGTATCTGCAAAAATTTGACCTCCCCACTGAACATCGCTCACCATCTGCTTTACATCTTCACTTTATATCTCCTGTTGTCTACAATTAAGCTTACCCCTGTAAGCTACAATACCTTTCTATTTCAATTGCATCTCAGGGTCTGCATCTCGGTTTATTTTTGGCCTGAAAACCAAATGAAGTGGTAGCATAGTGCATTGGTATTTCCTGATTCAGTCTCCAATTTCAGTTTTCTTTTCCCTTCTCTATGTGAAGGAAGCAAAAGGTTTTAATTCTCCCTTTTTCTTTGACACCTTCCCATTCCCTCACTAAACAGGCTGAGGTAAATGATGGCTCTCACATCTCCTTTTCAAAAAATGCCACTGAAATTAGCAATGCTGAAGAACCTCTCTAACTGCCATTAATGCATTCTGCAAATGCAAGCAACTAACAGTGAAATGGTTGCTTCTGTGTGCAGACTTCTATATGCATCCTCAAGTCCAGCCTTGGCCAGGACCTGAAATGGCTTCTGAATAATGCATTTATCTCTCAGGGAACACCATTCTATTTTAGAACAGAAGAAGCCATGTGAACTTACCAGACTTCCCCTTCCTTCACAATTCTTTTGCTGCTTGACATGCCCCCTAGGCAGATTGTGTGAGACAGACCTTTCCTCTCTCAGATTCTGCCATTTTTGGCAGCCTTCTGACATATACTCTATTCACTGCCTGCATTTACTGGATCTCAGCTGAACCATTCTCAACTGCCCATATTTTGCTGTTACATTCCTCATCCTGCTATCACCCAGCTCTGTAACTCTATCTTGTGTAACAAAATATTCTCACTTGTGAAAAAGAATGGTATGAAAAGGAGCATAAACAGACTTTCCTTTAAATCTTTACATAACTCACTTGTGTAAGAGCTGGGGGGGGAGGTAAGAGGTGCAAACACATGCCCTGTGGGCGATGTTCCAGCCTCCAGGCTGGAATTATGACAAGGACATTTAGACAGCCTGCTTGACAGACTGGTTCAACAAGTCTCTTTAAATGCAAGTAAAGCTTTTGAATAATCCTACAAGATTTTCTCTTTTTCCAGATCATCCTCTATATTTAAATATTTATTGCTAGTCTCTCTGTTCTGCTTTCCTTCCCCAGGTCTTTTCTGAGCATCCTGTCCTTCATCACTGGAAGTGAACATGTGCACCAAGCCTGGTGTAGACCTTCTGGACAGTTCTTGTACTTCTACATAAAAAAAAAAAGTCTTCCTATTTAATGAGTTGTGCACATTTCTGTAAAATTTTTATCTCTAGTGCTGAAATTGTAAAACTAATTATGCTGGGATACTGTGAATGTCAAATGGAAATTATATTAGAAAACAGACAGATTTAGGGAGGATAGTACACGTGTGTCTAGTAAACAAGGCAGAGGCACAATTTCTAGTTTAGAAAGTCCTCAAACTTTTGAACAATTGCAAAAGCCAAGTTGTTCCAAGGGAATGTTCATTCTCCGCTTTCTGCTGTTTCTTTTCTCACTTGATATCTTAATAGAAAATTTTGCAATATTTTGCATGATGAAGTGTTTGCTTAGGACTTGTCCAACAAAGAAAGTATGAAATTTAATTTTTAAAGAGGTTATTTTAATGTGAGGTTTAGTCAGTTTAGGCCATATTTCAAGGATTTACTATAAAAGCTACCAGTGACACTTATTTTAAATATAGGAGCTTAGTTTAATAAAAACTAAAACAGAATTGGCTGTACAGTATTCATAGATGCAGGTACATATATTTGGGTCTGTAAAGGCTACATAAATGGATACATCATGCATAAAAAATGAGACTTGTTTTCCCATTACTCATTATAAGGCAGTGTTGTCTAATGGGAATAAACTAGGTTAGTAAACTGCTTCTTCAGCAATTTACCTTCACAGTTGATTCCAGCTGCAACAAAAAGATAGATCATATACAAACATTTCCAGATAGCCAAATTACAAGCAGTTTAGATTTTTCTCCTCTAGAATTGTGTATCACGTTAGTAAGATCTTTCTTCCGGTTCATAGTCTTCTGCTGTAAGACCTTTTGGCAAAAGTTATTGCAACCTTAGTGCCTTGCTAGCAAAAATTACGCATAGAGGACATTTCTCCTCTGGAAAATGAGTTAGTGTTTTGACCTTGTTTTATTCATCTATGTCTTTTTATAAAATGTTTTCAGTATGGTCACCTAATTAAACCCAGAGATCATGACCTGTATGATTACTTGTATTTTCAAAACAGTAGCAGAGAAATTCAAGCTGAACTTATTATCTGTATAATGGGTATAAAAATGTGCATACTAGGAAAACTCATTGAGCGCACTGTTTTAAAATATTTTGAGAATAAGGTCATAATTCATGAAAACTTTCAAACCACAGACACTTTATAACATGGTATATAAAAATCTTCTTATTCCTACTGAGGAAGTTTTATTAATTGTAGGCTTATAAATGTACATTTGAGACACAATGCTAAATACTTTTGAGACATGGACACTTATGGAATCGAAGGATAATTTATGTGAAAATTAGATGACTATGTGCATTACCACTACCTCCACAACCTTGCTTTATGCATTTAGACATAGAAAGTGATGACACAGAACTCCTTTCCCTCCTTAAAACTTTTATGACTCAGGTTATACTAATTTCGATAAATGCTGTCCAAATCACTCTCCAAAACAGGGTTGCCATCATGCATACTGGGGAAATTCCCTCTGCTAGGAACAGTCCTAAGTCCATGCTGTTCCCTGAGAATTTCCCTGGCATTTTTTTGAAGATAGTTATTTGTCCACACATACAGTAAGTAAAGCCAGCCCTACAGCCTGTGTCCAAGTCCTGATCAGCTTGCTAATGCAGCTGTAGTCTAAGAAAGGTCCAGGGACCTATCTTTTGGACATAAAATGTAGTTGTAAGATTAGAAACCTTCTACTCTGAGTGTTTGATATTCCTGGGGGAAAAAGAATACTGAGTTCTGGACCACTTGTGCATTTTATTTACTGATTCTTAATGCAGAAGATAAATAAGTCACCCCCAAAAGAACAACAGAATCTCGTTCCCCCTTCCTGTCTGAGAACAGCTTAATGTCTGGCAATATGCAATTTTCTCTGGCACATCTGCTGACTGCTTGGCTTATATATCCTTACATAGACTTTCTGCTTTAGATATCCTTATACACCCTTTCTACCTGGTCGTGCAGTCTCAGCTATACACATTGAGAAAGGTCTTTCTGTCAGGTAAGTTGCTGCTGTTCAAATAGGCCATGAGTTGGTGGACATAACACCTTTCATGAGGTATTTCAGTTGATATTTTGAGACCACTGAAACTGATGGGGGACTGGAAAAGACATTGTTTATGTCCTGGAGGAACACCAAAAGGTACGATGAAATAAGTGAAAAAATAAAAATTAATTTAAAAAGAAAGGGTTCTTGCTGCCATCAAGACGGGTTTGTAAATAATGGAGCAATATTGGACTGTGAATCTCAGTCTCAATTAGTTTTAAGCCCAGACAAGGGCAGGATATCACCCATTCCCCTTTCCTCTGCATGTAGTGAGGCTTGGCTTAGATGTACTCCGAACTACTAATGGTAGTTTAGATTGTCTAAACATGGGCAATTCTTCCCATTCAAGTGATTTAGGGATTTAGATGGCAATTTAGGTCACCAAAACCTCCTGAAGGGGGTTATATAACATTAGCCATGGGAATATTTGGACCCATTGCTAAATATTAAAGTCGTGTTCATATTTTAACAATTCATTTCTCTTTAAGACTGTGCACAGCATTATTAAAATCTACTCTTCTACTTAATTCCCTCAGGCCTGAGTTATTCCTATATATGGAGTCCCTGCACACTGGAAACAGCTGCTGTCAGCAAAAACAGCCTTTCTGTTAGCAGCTTAACAGACCACTACAGAACAGAGGTGTGAAGTTTACTGAAGTCCAATTGATTAAAGTCACATGCCAGTCTTAGCTGGAAAGAAAAGAAAAGAGGTATTTATAAATATTTGGAAAAGTCTTTCAAACAGAGTTGGCAAGCACAGCTTCCTTGAAGATTTCCCTGTCTTTGTTGTATTGGGATAGATCTGTAAGTAATTTAAGATAGTACAGATCCTTCATTTTCAAAAGTACATCTGGGCTTACAGGAGCTGAGGCTCTCACCCTGTGAATTTTAGCGCACAGCAGGGGCTTATTTTGTATCCATAAAATACCCTGCTGTGAAGTTAAAATTATTGCCTAACAATCATGCATATTTTTTTTAAAAGAGTGATATCAATGATTTGGCTCATGACTACAAATTTATCAGAAACACATTTAGCAAAATATCAGGGAAAAGTGATCAGTTGGGGAAGATATTTTGATTTAAGTAGGGCAATTGTCCTTTCTGGAAATTTGAAATAGCACGAATCCAGATAAAATTAAAAGCAACCAGAGACTATGATGCAGCATAGTACAGTTTTACAAAACTCCCAGGTACCTAGGTAAATCCTCTGTTGAAACGCAAGGTTTTCTTTAATTTCAACCACCAGTGAATCAGAAGTTGCCTTTATATATTTGCATTAAGAGCTGTCATGGGGTACCATTTTGTTTGTGGACAAAATGGTGCAGGCCTTCAGAGAAGGACCTTTCACGGTCACACCTGATTCGTATCAAGCTCAAGATATCTAGCTGGGGGTAGATGTGAGAGGTGCAGAAGGAAGAAGAACTAGCAAATGAGATTTTATTTTAAAATTATTAGAATAATATTACTTTGCAGACATGGAGATTTTAGATAAGGGAATATGGGGTGTAACAACCCTAATGGATATTCTACAGTAATTGCTGACTGATAAACTGCCAATGTAAGGGGAAAGCTTTTTTCTTATAAACCTTATAATATCTCCCCTTTAATAGACAACTTGCTTGAAAACTTCCAAAGATATTGCCTGAGAAAGGCCTTAGGTGCAATTTTCTTCCTTTTTTCAAATT
>VZTA01022326.1:53273-77220 GCA_013398855.1 Mohoua ochrocephala
TTGTTGGTGGACTCAGTTTTTAAAAGAGTTCAAAACATTATCCATGCAATATCAGCTATTCAAATGGTGAATTAATATAGTAGTGAATCATTATCTGTAATTACTTTGATAACTCTGAAACTGAATGGGCAACACGGGTGAAGGTTTGTATTTCATACAAATAATTTGGAATAAAGAAATAGGTTAGAAGTTAAAAGAAATTACCATTCTGATATTCAGGGATCCTATCGTGTTTGGATTTTAGTTCCTTATTCTAAAAGCTTGGATAGAAGCCATAGATTGTGAAATGAAAATAGTTTGTTACACTGGCCTTTCTTTATGGAGGTTGAAATAGAAATAAGAATGGTCACAAACACCCACTTAGTTCTTAGCACAAAAAGAAAGAGATGGTGGCTGCTCTGAATTTAAAGGCTTTAAAAGTTGTTCTCAGATGTTTCAGCTAATGCAAGCATGATTCAGCGGGCTGTATCTGCTTTCCAAAAGTTCCTGGGTTTGTGTCTCTTTTATAAAATTTAAATTGTGTCATAAATACTATTGGTTAGTGTTAGACTGATCTGTGATTAATTTTGCCCATGCTAGGAAAATGGTTCTTTACCTGAGGGTGTGTCCTTTAACATTTCTGTCACTGTGCTCAGTGCATACTGACACGAACAGTGTAAGTCCTAGGAAAGAAAATAACAAGAACAGAGATTTGAGTTTATTCTGTAAAAACATTTATTCTTCTTAATATTTTCAACGTTTAGCAGTTTTAAGAACACAAATTTAGTTTATTGTTCCATTTTGTTTTTAAAGACATAGTTGGATGGAGAACACACATCATTTTGTAAGTGCAGGAAATGAGGAAATTATGATGTTTGGGTGTGTCCAGACAAGACAGCTTTTGTAAATGGATGCAAATGTTACACACAGATTTCAGCTCAGGTTGCAGAGGGACTATGCTGCATTAAGGTAGAGCAGTAGAGCTAATCAGCCTGTCAGAATTTAATGATAACCAAATGTCTTAAATTCTAGATAATGGAGACAAAACTCTTCTATTTTTGTTTAAGCACTGTCTCAGGGATTTTTGTGCTCTTGGCTACACAATAATAATAATAATTTGGTGAGGCAGCAAGTGGAATTAGGAGTTATAGTTAAGGTCCCTCAGGCAGAGATAATAGATCTTATCGTTCCTGGCAGCCTGACCTTCCTTTTACTTGTTATTCAAACACCTTGCTCTTTTTCCGTCAATATGTTGGGGTTTTTTTAAAATAAAAGTAGTTATGACTGCTGAGCTTTGCATTGAGTAACACCCTGTCTCTGTGAAAGAGGTGAGGGTATTTAGCATTCATATCATGCTGTACCTGCTGGATAAGGATGCAGGAGCCAGGGGCCTTCCTTTGCTGACAGAGGGTGATTTTGGGCATAGGCTAAAGCTGAGGTTTAGAGATCATGGGAACTAGAGGGCTGCTCACAGCAGCACCTAGAGAGGCTTCTGTGTCTCTGAGGCAAACAGCACTGCGGAGCAGGCTTTCCGGATCGTATTCTTGGACATCTACAGTCTGCTGAATTCCCACAGAGACAGAATGTGGGTGGTCTGGATCCTGCCATGGAATTGTTAGCAAAGAAATTATTCTGAAAGAATGAGTTACATAGAGTGAGAACTACCTTGTTTGTCTAAAATTTAAAAATCTATGATTTGAACAAATTGTCATTTTATCTTCCAAAGAACACATTACTTCTGCTGTGCGGAATACCCATATGATCTGCACTGTCAGATTCTATTATTATTGTGACAGATACTGTAGCATATAAATTTTAAACTAATGAAAAAAATGTCATCTATCTTTTGGAGCTAAGTGTTCAAAGTGCATCAGCTATTCAATTTGATAGATCATTCTTCAGACAGTTTGAGAAGAATTGCATATTAAAAATACAGTGAATGGGAGAAACCCTCACTTTTATCCAGCTTCACATTTCTTAAACTAATTCTGGAGAATTCATAAGAGGTCTACTTCCAAAAATGTTTCTTTACTCAAAGTAGCTGGAAAAAAAAGGTAAATAAAATGTTTCTCTATTAAGATAAATTTGATTTGAATAAAAAAATAAAACAGGGTATTAAAACTTACTAATGCTGTTTTTCTGTTTATTATGGTCTCCTGGAAATAGCTGAAAGGGGAAGGAATAGCTGCGGTTTATTGCTTTCATATTATTCTGTAAGTGAATGGTATCAACATTTATGATTCTCTAATAAAAGAACACACACTTGGGTTTTATAGGATAGAGCAGTTGATAAATTCCATTAAATGCTTTAATGCAGACAACTTTTTTTATGGGAAGAAAAACAAAAGCTTTGCAGGTTCCATATACAACAAAATTTTGGATTTTTTAAAAACTGGATAGAAAATTAGGAGCTTGAAAGCTGAAACCCTTAGATAATTTCATTTGGAAGACACATGAACACAAGGGCAGATATGAATCTAAACATGAAATTTCCTAGACTGTTTTTTTAGCATGTTCATTAGCATTTTCATTTTAGCATGTTTCATTAACATTAACATTTTCTTATGCTTCAACTGCTTCATTTCACAAATTAAATAATTGCTTAAAATATCAACTGGTGCCCATTATTGATGAAGGTAAAAACATCACTGTGTGATGTTTTTACAAACATGTTTGACTTGTTGCTCTCATCTTCCCTCTTTCTGTTCTATAGTTTTGGAAACAGCTCTTTTGGTAATAGCTCTTTACGCCCTGCCTCACTTTCTGAAAGTCAAAATTTGAGAAATCCACCATTGCATTTGGCTTCCGGACATTTTCCATCAACTTAACTGGGAAAGTTTCCTTTACTTCTTGGGAAAAAGAGGGAAAGAGAAGCACTTCTTCAGCAGTAAAACAATCCACACTTAGAATAACCTGTAAGGCTTATCCTGTCAGTGGAAGTTTGGTTGTTTTTCCAAATACGTTTCATTTCTATGTTCTCAGTAGATACAAGGGCTTTTCTTCCCATCCGTGTGTGTGTTTTTGATGGCTTGAGAGCCAAGGCACAGAGAGGAAATTGGAACTTTTCGGGATTTATTCGGGCAAAGCAATGGGAAAGGAAACTTGTCGTGTCCACACTCAGCTTCCTTCCAAATAAAGCCCTTGTACCGCTTTGGCAGCTAATGCTGAATAATAAATCAAGTTATAGAAGATAAGCTGAATGAAAAGAAAACAACCAATTTTTCACTCTAAAAGGGAAGACATTCTAAAGTGAAGAAACTTTTCAGTCTGAAAAATCATTAAAAAATCATCCCTGAAGTCTGATTAAATATGGAAATGATATTTAGACAAAGTGAACATTTCACAGTTCTGAGCTTGGTATTTTTTAATTTATCTCCTACAGATTCAAACAATTTCAGAGGATGTAACTAAATCACATGTGGTTACCATTGATCTTTACCATAAATCAAAAGAATGATGAAAACTGTGAAAAAAGGTCAGTGAACTTTATTCCACTTCCCCTTCACTTAGATCTTCTGTTATTTAAAATAAATTGTATTATTTTTGTGCTACAATAACTTCTTGTTTTGGGGGGACAACAAATAATATCTGGGATGTTATTTACTTTGATTCCATAATAGAGTTTTGTTCAATTTCTGGTATGAAAAAGCCTCAGAGAAACACAGCAGGAGCTCTAACACCAGATATTAAAACTGTTTTATTTTTTGGGAGAGCAATAACAGGCATTATTTACTTGATTTCAGCTTTGTTGCATAAGTAAGTAGTACTTAACCCTTGCATTTTAGTGGAAGGAAAAAGATCTAGTTTTGCTAGGATTACATTATCAATGTAATGCAATAAGTGAAGTATTTTTCTTTGTTTTTTTTCCGAAGAGATATTTTAGAACAGGCTGAAGTACAGACACAGTATATTTTCCAACAGGGAAATGAGATAAAGGTGGAGCCTTCTCCCTTACTCAAGGCTGCATCAGGTTTTTGTTCGTGACTTCATCCACCATTCATCAATATTTTTTTATTTTTGTCCATCAAAGACCAATCTGAGAATACTTTTTCTTTCTTGAAACATAAGAAATGTCCAATTCTTGTTAATACATTGCATAAAAAAATCTTCAGGACAATATGTTTGACTTCTCCATGAATAATTTTACTGTATGAAATCAGAGCTTCTTATTATATTTGGTCTTACTCATTTTGATGCGCTGTGATTTTCCTGCCACATGCTGTAGGTCATGCTGTGGGATTAGTAATACAGCCATTCTGCTACTGACTAGTAACTGACAGAAACTGTTTTCGTAACCTTTTTTGAAGATTGCAACATCTATATTTTTATTTCTGTTTTCCAGCTTATCTTGACTTTTCAAAATACTTGCACGCTCCTTATCAGTAGAGTTTCAAAACTTGTAGTAAGGTATAAGTTCATTTTTTTAACCAGCATGCTATCGGTTCAGGAAAAGTCACTTAAAAACATAAGCAAAAGAGTCTCAATATATTTTAATTGCAACCCTAAAAGAAAAAGCAATATTATCTCAAATGATCAAGACTAATTATTCAGGACTTTAGAGATCGTCATCAAAATTTCAAAGTCAAGTTGGATATACTAGATAAGCATGACTGCAGGATGGACTTCGGAAGATCCTTGAGAGCAAGGTGCTTTGGTAGGCTGACCTTCTTCTGAAAGACACATGTACATGTGCACTTACCCAACTGTGTGCTTGTGAAATGTTTTGTACAGCAATAACATCCCAGTCTATTTTTTTCCTAAATCAGAGCATTGGACTTCACACAGGAAATTTTTCTTTATGCTTGAACAAGCCAAATATACAAAAAATTGTAGATGATCTTATCTTGATGTGCATGAACAGCCTAGAGTAAGCATTATTACGCATGTGCCTGAAGATGAACCATCCTATTCACCTTTGCAGGATGGAGAGAGCAGCATTGTGCCTGAGTTTAATGTTGCTGCCAAAATTCCAGTTAAATAGATTATTAAGAGCTATAGAAGCAGCTTAAATTCTCTACCTAGATAAAAAAACACAGTGATAAAAAACCACAGGCTTTAGAAGTGATGAATCAGTGTAGTAAGGAAAAAAGCTCTTTCTGTACTTTTTCAGTTTGTGGTATGAAGGTTTGCTCTGAAGTGTGAGTTTGAAGGTTTTTCCTGGATTTTAAAATGTATTTTATTTTAAGTTGTGTTACAATCTGATTAGTGAGAGATGCCTCTGCCCAAACTAAGTGCAAACAGACCATATGCTGAAGTCAATAACATGGATTTTATTTAACAATGAATGTGAGGTAGAGAGATAGAAAGAAATACAAAAGGGGGATAGGGCGAGAGAGAGCTCAAGCAGAAAAACAGCTGTGGATCCAGAAGTGTCCCTTGGTCCTTCTGCACCTTGAGCTTCTCAGTGGTGGGAGTCCCAGAGCCATTCTTCTGTGGGTACCCACCTTTACCAGTCCAAGCTTCGGTATCCGTGGGGTGGTCACAGATGCCTTTCCCACAACTTAGGCTGATATATGTATGGACAATTGCTTCCTTTCCCACAGTTTGTAACAGTGGGAAATTTTTGTCTAGATGAATTAAGCAGGATGTGCTAACCAAATTACCTCTGCCAGGCCTGGAATTAGCGTCTTTCTGTTGCAAATGCCTCCCTTCTGTGCTTAGCTCAAATTCCTGCCGTGGTGGTTTATCTTATTACAAGATCCTTCTGTGGCCTTGACAGTGTTTGAGACAGGCAATTGGGCTCTTTAAGTTGTGAAAAGTATATTTGATGGTGTTATAGTATTTAGAATTTAGTATTTAATAGTTAGTGTTTTAGTAGATGGTTTGGTAACTTTAAGATTGACTTTACATTAAATTGTTTCTTTTTTCCTACTCCTGAACATTGTTATTCTAATTGAGAATTTGCTACAATTTGACATGAATATGATATATTAAACATAATGATAGTATAAAGGCTTATGGAAATTATTTTTTTACACCGACTACTTATAACACTGTATTCTAACAAATAAACAATATGTTCTCAATATACACCATTATAAGCCCTACAGCTACTTTAAAGAAAAGCACAACACAACACAACACAACACAGAGAATTAATTTCATAGGGTATCTAGTTTGATTAGTGCATGGTACTACCCATGAAATGTGCTAATGCATTAAGTTTTACTAGACTTAAAAATGAAAGTTACGTTTCTAAAGGTTCAGTTCTACTCTTTCTTTTAAGATAGTAGGTAAATCAGAAAGGAGATGGAACTCCTTGTGCAGTAAGGGAAATTCAAATTGGAAGGGGCAATTTACTATGTTAGCAGGTCTTGCATCACTATTTCTCTGACCTGAACAACCTCATTTAAATACTCATTGAGGGCAGGGGATGGACTTTGAGGAAAATTTTGATAGAGAGTGAGTGCCTTCTAATAATTTTCTTTCCCAGCTTCATTTGAAATACTTTGCCACTCATTCGTTTTTTGTCCTCCATCATTTTCTTGTTTGAAATATTTTGTCACAAATTTTCAGATTAAATGATCCCTTATCAGTCAGAATACTAGTCAATATTAGTGATTTTTACTTTATGTGAAATAGTTTACAAACAGAAAAAAAAAATCATAAACATATACTAAGCAAATGGATTGTGTAGGACAGAGAAGAAGGGATGTATGCAGTCCTCAAATCAAATAGTTTCAGGTTACCTCATGGAGATCCATTATCAGCTCTCTGCAGTGTGGGAAGGATGAGTTATGAAGCTCACAGGTGCTGGCTTTTGTATTTTGTTTGCCTTGCGATGTGTATGTCTCAGCAGGTAGCCTATTCACACACATTCTGCCATGCAGTGAGGTGGTAAGGGTCATGGCAGGAAAAATTCTAACAGATTCATTAAAATCATGTTCATATTAATCTAAAACTCGGATATGTTGCAAATAATGAATGAGCTTTGCCAGCAACTCCAAAAGAATAATGGCAAAATCTATGCAATAAATAATTCAGTTATGTGTGTCTCCTATTTTATAGAAACTTCTGAAGTGCTGTGAAAAACATTTTTCTTAAAAAAAGAACAAACTTTTGGGGGTGAGGCAAATCTCTCTCTCCAGCTGTAATGATAAGTTTCTTTTTAAGAACTATGAAATGGAATACTGCTTCCAGTGTCTCTTTCAGAATTGTTTACTTGATCACAAAATGAGAAGCAAAGGTGAGTGCATAGATGTGTGGCTGGGTCCTTTAACTGCTATTCTCAGTAAAACGTCTGCAGAACTCAGGTATATGCTTGCCATTAAACATGTAATCTAAGGCATATATATTCCAAAAAGGAATGCCTCTTGTTATTGTTTACTTTTAAAAACGGGATATATGTCATAGCTGTGAGCTAAATACCTCCTTTGCATTCACATCTCTGAGTTTCCAAGCAAAACAATAATGTTAATGGAAGGTAGAGCATTTAATTTCAAATTTAGAGGCTTTTGTTGATAATGTTATTTAAACCCAGGAAGGTTATACTTAATTATAGATATGGCAGTGTTTTTGACAGTTCAACCTCTTTAATGGATTATCTTTCCTCATTTAAATATAAGAAGTAGGAATAATAAAAAAAATGAATCTACAAATTTAACAAGCTTCTTTTTATATGCTTAATAACTATCTTTGAAGAAGAATACATACCACATTGAGCTTTAAAAAACTGACAATATTTATTAAGCCACAAAAGAGCTTATGTAGCTTTGTGATTATGGACAGGAAAGAATTTTAAAAAAGGCAAAGTTAGCAAAAAAAAAGCTTTAAAGTAAGCAGAAATTACATGTCAGTCATAGACATTAAAGCTGGCTGTTTTTAAACTCCAACTGCTAAGCCCTGGGCATGAAACAAGAAAATGATGAGGTAGGCTGAATGAAATGCACACAAATGCTAATGTTTAGAACCTTACCTAAAGTTAAAAATACAAATGCTTGCTTTAAGGAAAAGGTTTCAAATAAAATAAAAGAATCCATCACGAGTCTGCATGAATACAAATATGCTGAAATCCACACATACGGAATATGTTAAAGATAGACTTTCTTTTTCTTTTGAGAAATCTTCCTACTGTATGCTCTAAAGAATACTGGAGTTTACTGTTACAGGAATGCAGAAATAAGGGGTTTTTTGAATAAAAACATATTATTTTATTGGGGGAGGGAGGAACCTGGCAGTCTTCAAGTGGAGTAAGACTGTTATCAGTATACAATACAATCAGTACCAATTAATTAATTTTCTGCTCTTTTTGAATGCTTGCAATGGTAAATCACAGCATTTGCTGAAGAATTCTGCAGAAGAATATGGACTGACAATGTTTCTTAGAATAACTGTCAGATGTTGCATAATTAAGTATTTGATTTAGGAAACCGCATCTTAATTTCCTTATCTATGGCATTAGCTATATTTACATGTGCCTATTATAAATGCACACTTACATGAGTGTGTGTGTTTATGTGTGTATAATATCGAAAAAATCAGTATTTGTTTCTACTGTGTTCATCAGTAAAATAAAGCAACATTGTAAAAATTTAAAAATAGACGTTTATCATAAAAAAGCCCCAAACCAACAAACTACAAAACATTTCCAGTTAGAACATTACTACTTCTCTTTCCTGGCCCAGAGTCCTATTATGTACTTTCTTAGACTTCAAGAAAGGAGCACCGAGAAAGAAGTAAAGGGGTGAGGATTCCCAAAACTTACCATGTATTCTTCGTTGAAGATGGGAAGAAAGACAGAGGAATCAGCTCACATATTTTCCAAGGCATTTGTATTCCCTTCTCGGACTCCTCTGTCCTACAGACTTTTTCCCACCCCAGTCTAATCACCTGGTGTGCAGCTGAACTGCAGCCAGTGGACTTGGTCTCACCACTCGAAGCAACCCTACTTTAAAGGGAAGAGCTGATGAAACTGCCAAACTCCACCAGTCTGAACAGGAAAATCTACAGTCTCTAGGAGATCTGTCTCCCTTTTGTCTGCATTCATATTTTACCCTAAATGATTGTTAATTTATCGACCTAGAGTCAGCAAGAATAGCAGTGATTCATAATGACCCTGTTATGCCATTGCATATGCTATTGCTTGGTTTTGTTACTGCTACCATATTATTTGTGTTCCCTCATAGTGTTTCTGTTTTACAACAAGTTCTTTTTTCCCATGGACCTGGCTGTGCACAGTACAGTCAGGCTGAAGCACTGCATGGGATCTTTGCATCCCTCCATCTCAAAGAGAAATAAACGCTCTAGTTTTTGCAACATGCAGTTCCATTTTCAATTTCCTACTATATGTGTTAAAATTAAACATGTTCAAATTAAAAGGCTCTTTTGAGTCACAGCTAGGAGACCTATCTTTATTGGAACAGTTCGTCAGTCAAGACCGTTTTGAATTTATTTGTCTCAGTTGTGGGTGAGCATGCATTTGTGTGTGCGTGTGTGCATGCATCTGTCTTCAAAAATTAAAATAGAGTATGGGAACAATTAAGGGTAACATCCCATCCAGAATGCTCTCCCTACAATATCACAAGAAAACTGCTTTAACAATAAAAGCTGGCCACATGATGGACTCTTTAGTACATTATTTTAGTCAGAAAACTTGAATAAAGATGACTGAATTTGACCTAATAATAAGACAATAAATTATGTGACTATTGTAGATAAAGCCTTGTGAAATAAAAAGCCTTGTGAAATATAAAGCCTTGATGTAATGGCAACTGCTCAACTCATACCTTTGAAGTAAGAGCAGTACTAGCTGTTTGACTGAAATGTTGCAGGCAAATGTAAACTGCAAACATCAGATCCAAGAAAGTTGGAATAATAGAATAAGCTTTGTTCTTCTATAAGAAATACCATTTTGTTATGAAAAAAAAACCAACCTTTATAAGGTAATCAATACTTTTTTTGTGTGAGACAGATAAAGAACAAATACAGCTCCTAATGTTGTCTCTGTCGAAAAGAAGTACTTTTATCTTCATGAAAGAACTAGAAAAACAAAAGTGAACATTCAACATTCCAGCATTCATGTCCTTTCATGATCTGACATGAACAATGTAATTCAAAGGCCATCAGAAACAAAAGGTCTGGCAAACTCCACAGCATCTCTGCATCTGGAATTCACGACCAGACCTAGCAAGGTGATGTGTCTGTCCATTGTGTTTAGTCTGTTCTCCTGCAACACCACCAGTTTTTTTGCCGTTAATATATGAAACCAAGTGCATTGATACAGCTGCCACTGGAATAAAAACCTAATCTCCATTTTAAGAGTTGCTGTGCTCTAAAATAAAATAAAAGTTGTTTCTAGACATTATCACAAACAGCACCTCAGGGATTTCAGATTTCTTAGAGGAAGCACTTAAAATCATGAACTCAGATATCATACAGAAACGGCAAATACTTATTTTTAAAACAACAAGTACAGTATCCAGGTTCTTCACTGTTTTCTGTGCTCCAAGCCCTTATTCCCAGCAGCAAAAAAGCCAGTGCAGAGATGCAGCACGTAATAGGTTTAGGAAAGGTATACATATCATTGTACGTTCCTTGTCACTGGAAATGGGCTGGGTACACCAGTGGAACTGTGTATACTTGAATCCTGACAGAAAGAGTCACACTACGGGTCATTTTTCACAAGCTTTCTGAAGGTGACATTTCATCTCATGAATTTTCATCAGAAAGTATGTTTCACTCAATACAGGTAAAAGCTATTGTCTTAAATATATGCTGTGAATATTCTTATCTGAAATTTGCAAACATTTATCAAGTCAAGAATAAAGCCGTGCACTCTGTTGCATCAGTCACGATTAAGAGCTGTAACTCAGCCATCAAGTATGCAGCCCTCACGAGGGCTGCATACTAGTGGAGAAGTCTATGCAAATAAAGCATGAAATTTAAGGAAAAAAATAAGGAAAAAAGGAAAAAATTACACCAAAATGATCATATTTATTACTATAGATGTAATAGAGATATTAGCTGGACACAAATCCAAAGGCTACTCCTGCACTAGTGAACTAAATAGTGATAGAATGTGGTTTTTTAGCCAGCATCAAAGACCTGTTGCTACATCCTTGTCATTAAGATCTCAGCCATCAAAATCTTGTGCTTCTGTATCACACTGGATTTTTCAGGGGAATAGTAGGCAGCAGGAACAAAACTGTGCTCCCGACCTTCTTATCATGAGTGTAGGTGATGGCTTTCCAGTGCTTTTCTTCACTCCCTAACAATATAGAGTTAGTTGTTATGGAAATAGTGTGAAAAGCTAAATATGTAAATATGTTGGATGTTAATTATTGCAAATGTTTCTTAATGACAGTCAGTGGTATACTTTATTGTAATCTTCAATTCAAAACCATTTTATTTTAAGAAGTGGTTCATCCCTATTTTCAAATATGACCCTAAGACACTGGGAAACTTAGGTTTGACTAGCTGCAGGGTGTCTACATGTATTTTTATTCCAAAATGGGTTTTTCTTGAATTTTTTTACTTATTCTATTTGGAAATTTACTTGCTTGGTGTCCCGCTTGGTACATGACAAGTTTCATATAGAGATCACAGTCCCGGAACCAGTCACTTAAAACCTAAAAATAAATGGCATCACTTAAGGCTTAAACAAACAGAGGGAGAGAAAAATAATAATAATTACAAAAAATAAAAAGACAGAAGAAAAAAACCCGCTCTGGACTTTGCCCAGTAGAAACAAATGGTATAAGAATTATATCACTGAATCTGAGCAAAACACAGAGCGTAGAGACAAAAACTAGGAACCCCCGATTTTCAAGACGAAAACCATTCTATGGGTTCTATAAAAATGTCTCTTCCTAACTACTTCATATACATCTACACTTAGATGCCAGAATACACAGAATACGAACCAGTATTTTCTGAAAGTGGAGAGGAATAGCCTTGTAAGAAACTTCCTTGCTTTTGCCCTTACGTCTTATTTCTGTAGGCATGTCCTCTCTGAAAAAAAAATTACATTCTTTTGAAAAACATTTACTTGAGAGTCAGCAGCAAGACACAGTGAAAAGAATTATCTATTTGTTTGCCTTTTTCTTCATCTATAAGGAAAAAGACAAAACCGTGTCAAAGAAGCAGGAAAAATGAAGAATATTTTATCAGCTTAATGTACTGTAATACCTCCTTTATGATAGTTGTTTATTTATGTAATTTTTAGATTCTCTTCCCATTTAATAGTAAGACAGTTTATAATATGGAAAGATGACTATTTTCAGATAAATCTATTTAGTCATCATTGTTAATTTATTTTCTTTCCCTTTTCATAGCAATCTGTGATTTCTCTCTCCATTCCATTCATATTGGATGGAAATTTCAAGTGCATAGCCTTTTTCTTTCAGTAATTCTTTCAAAAATTATTTCATATTAGCAGAGCTAGTGATTTTCTCCTTTACTGTGAATAACGAAATCTTTTTGTTTCCAAAGATAAAGAGTTTTGATTGCAAATTTGGTGAATGGCATAATGAGATTACCTTTTAATATTATTATTCCTTCTTTTCCTTTTGCTTTAGGAAAAGAGAAATAATCTGCAGTTTAAGACATAAATAAATCATACAGCTATTTTAAAAAAACATCCTTTAGAGATTTGACATGACCAATATCATCACACAGAATTGTGCTATTGTGACACTGTCGTGCAGAGTTGTCTGCAACGTAGGTGAGCAATTTTAAAAGCTACTGCAATGGATCAGAATATTTCCTCCAGGACGAACAATAATAGAAACTGTTTGGGTCAGGCAATCCCAAAGCGTAACGCATATTCCTAAAATCTACAAGGACTGAAGAGAGAGGATATGTTAAACCTGCTTCTCAGTGGTTTCCCAGTTTCATTTTGGATATATTTCTGCACATAAGTCCATAGGTTTTGGTTAACAAGACTTTTTTTTGTTTGTTTGCTTACGATTTGTGCTTATAAGATCATCTTAAATTAGAACCCATGATGGCACTATAAATGTGTATATTTTTTTGTCACTAAACAAAACACAAAAAAGAAAAGGGGAAGTATCTTATTAAAACAGTAGAAGTATCAAAATAATTGGGTGTATAGCACCAATGTATTGGATTTTAATAGCATCTCAAGGGTTGTTTGACTAATTTCTCAACTGAATGAAGGTGAATTTTCAAAGACTTAACAAACATAGGACATTTCTTTCAAAGTAAAAATTCATTCTCCCTCTTCCTCAAAAGGACAGTTTTGCTTAAGAAAACAAGAACTTGAAAAGTCATAAATGCAATTTTGTTCTCTCAGGTAACGAAAATGTGCAGACAGAGAATCAGTTCAGACTGTGAGTTAATGCAGCCTCCTCAGTCTGTCAGAAGAACTCTAAATCCCATACAGAAGATTTGCACCCAAATGAAATGGATTTTGGCTATGCTCCTGCCCTAGATGGGTACTGTGAAGGTATCCATGAACTTTCTATTATTAATCAGAAAATACACAGAGAGATGGAGACTCAGCACCCTGCAAATTCTGTGGCATTTCACTGCCCCACTTTTGCTGGTGAGAAAATAGTTATTTTGTACTGATTTTTGTTGAAGTGCCAATCACTTTTTAGCAGTAGTAATATATCAGGAACTCTAGTTCCCACTGTGGAAATACAGACAATCAGAAAACATCCTACATACCTTTGCTTCATAAGGGGATAATTTTGAGAGAAAGATTGCGTGAGCATGATAATAATAAATCCCAATTTTCTATCATAGTACAACAGATAAATGCTAGTGGCTCATATTGGTAAAATTTTTTTAAAAACACTTTCATGGCTAAAACTTACATAATTAAAAACTAAAAAGAAAGATACAGGAATCTGTTTCTAGGTATTGGTTTTTCCCCCTCCCTTTCTTTATCTTTTGAGAAAATCACCACCTTCATTAAATGGGTCTCGTTAATATCATACTCCTAGATATAAATGCTTCCATTTAGGCTGAAATTCAGTTAGCAAACCTGTTTTAGTCCGTATGGAATTGGCTTAATTAAGACAGACTAATATTTTGGACCAAACTAATTAATATCTTAGGAGTGGATTCAGCTTTAAGATTTTTAGCAGTCTCTTAAAAGTACAGTCTCTCAGAGGGAGGCAGCTGCTCATCATTGACATGCAAGAGTAATACATTCAACTTGAAAATGAACCTGAGTAATTCCAGCTGAGCTTTGCCACTGCAGGTATTGGAAATCTTCTTGTCACCCGAGTATTCCTAGTGCTTCTTCTTCCATCTAATTAGGTCTCAGATCCTAAAACAAAGTTACAGAAGAACTGGTGTACTCTTGTTGACTGAATTCGTAGTGGAGTAGAAAAGAGCAGAGAGGGCTGAAAACACTGTCCTGCCATCACCCGTGGAACAGCAGCCCTGCCACCCATTTCCAGAGACTGAAGAGGTGAGGCGGATAGTGCTTCCTCCAGGAAGGAGGGAAAGATGAAAGAGGTAGCAAATAATATAAATGGGACCTGCATTACTTTCCTTCTTTTACTACGGTCCGGGTTACAAAACTCATCTGGTCTCCTGACTGTTACTGGACATTGCTTCTCACATTTCCTTCTAATTTATTGTTTCACTTCTCCCTTTATTATATTGCATATATAACCACAGGAACAGGATGTTATGTTTATTTTATACTTATGCGCTTCCAATGGCACACCCAAGTCACCTGAGACCCCTGGACTGGAGGTAGGTTTACAAAAGCTGCTGAATCTTGAATTTGATTACTTGAGTTAAAGTCAGTCATGACAATATGATATTTGACATAGTTATTTAGTCCTTCAGCTTGTAACTTCTGAATTTTTTTTCTTTCAAACATAAGAATTGTACACAACCTTGCATCTTCTTGTTGTCTCAACAGTGTTCTCCTTTGGGAAAAATACTTTCTTCTCCTGGGAGCTGAAGATCAAATCCTCAGTGGATCAAGTCCTTGGACAAAAATTATGATGGTATAAATTGCCTGCAATCCTGCTATTATTGTGAAACATATATTATCTTACATATGCATACTACATACCTATTTCTTGCCTGTATAGACAGTGAGAATTTAGAAAAAAATAAATCAATCCTCAAAACCCACTACTGCATATGAATATGTCTGTAGCAATTTATTTTGCTCTGAGTAACATATGAATGCTTCCTTAGGTAGCCATATCATCCTAATGACTCTTCTGAGGTTTGTAAATTATGCTAACAATGATCTTTTCTACAAGTAAACATAAAATTCACTAATATGTTAACACTGTGGTTAATATAGAGAAGGGATTTCTAATATATACAGGTTTTAATTTACTCCTTTTTTTCCTGCCACTTTATTGTACCTTCCTTTGGATAAAGCAGCACAAAAATTTGCTAATTATTTTTCTCACTGCAGTATATGTTTGTGGTGCCACCTTTTAGTTTTAGTCCCGATTTCTTCATACAAGCAATGTTTCTGAAAATGTTATTCTTACAAGTTAATAAAAAAGGTATTACCTTAATCATATGTAGTTTCTTCTGTGAAATCAAGATGAAAGAAAAATATTTGAGGAGGTGACAGCTTTTGTATTTTGTGTTTCCTCGGCCAGAACTCCTGCTGCCGCATAGCTCTCAATGTAAACGGTTTGCTTGAAAAACAGTAGTGTTGTTTTTCTTGGTATTTTATTTCACTTGGAATTGATCATGCCTCTGCTTTCAGATTTACCAAGATTAAAAGTACATCTGAATTAATGTCAGCTTTAGATATCTATTATAATGTCAGTAGCTTGAAATTTATTATATTAATGTCACATATATCTAGTAAAGTAGGAACACGAGTCTAGGAATAGGGATTTTTGGAGATCTGACCCTTTTTTCTTCTTTTCTGTAACTTTCTGCCTGATAATAAACAAACTTCTGCTGGTTCACATTCTCTGAAATATCTAAGTGCCAAATTGTCATTGAAACCAGTTAGTCATATATAGCTAATAGTTAAAAGATATCAGCCTCAGTCTCCTGTCTGTAAGACAGGTTATTCAGACAGGAGATATCTTTAGATATCTTAACCTTAATGTCCTTGCAGAACTGAAGGCCAACCGTGTCCTGGGCCACGTAAGTAGGAGGGCTACCAACTGCTCAAGGGATGTCACCCTTCTCCTCTAATAAGCACTGCTGAGGCACATTTGAAGTGCCGTCTTCTTTGTAAGAGAGAAATGGGCGTTCTGGATCTAGTCCGGCAAAGGGTCACAAATACAGTCAAGGAATGGGAGCATCCGTCTGTTATATGAGGAGAGGCTGAGAGGGCTCAGCCTGACTGTTCTGCCAGAGGAGAATGCCCCAGGGGGGCAATACCAATGTGTGTCTATATTCCTGTTTGGATAGTGTAAATATGAGCTAGACTTTTCTCAGTAGTAGCCAAGGAAAGGACAAGGGGTGGCAACCACAAGCTAAGATACGGGCAATTAAATTTAAACATCAGAAAAATACATTTACTGTGAGAGGGTCTGCCTTAATCTGGGAGCTGGACTAGGTGATTTCCAGAGGTGCCTTCCCACTTCAGACATTCTGAGATTTTGTGATTTTGTGGTGAAGATCTTTCCATATTTTAGTTGAGGAGGAAAGACAGAGAGGAACAAAAAAAATCTCTAAGAACATACTTCATAAGAAGAATAAATTTAAAATGTAAGACACACACTTCAAGCATGCAATCAGTTTAGCACAGACTCACAGAATAAGCTGAGTTGGAAAGGACCCATCAGGATCATTGAATTCAACTCCTGATGCTGTGCAGGACACCCCAAGAGTCACACCACGTACCTTACAGCATTGTCCAAATGCTTTTTGAACTCTGTTGGGCTTGGTGCTGTGACTTCTTCCCTGGGGAGCCTGTTACAGTGCCCAACCACCCTCTGGGCGAAGAACCAACCTAATCCTGCCCTGACACAAATTCAGGCCATTCCCTTGGGTCCTGGCACTGGGACCACAGAGAAGAGATCAGTGTCCTCTTAGTCTTGTCTTCTCCAGGCTGAACAGACCAAGTGACCTCAGCTGCTCCTCATGTGGTTTCCCCTCAAGGCTCTTCCACCATCTCTGTTGCTCTCCCTTGGACACTCTCTAATAGTTTAATACCTTTCCTTTAGTGCCCAAAATTGCACACAATATTGTACCAGCACAGAGTAGAGCAGGACAATCCCCTCCCTTGCCCGGCTGGCGATGCTGTGCCTGATGCACCCCAGGACACGCTTGGCCCTCCTGGCTGCCAGGGCACTGCAGACTCATATCCAACTTTCCACTGACCAGGATCCCCAGGTCCCTTTCCACTGTGCTGCTCTCCAGCCTCCCATTCCCTATACCTGGAAAAGCATGTGAAATCTTGACAGTTCCACATAATTCTTATTTGTTAAAAGATCTTGGGATATCTTTTTGCTCGTTCTCATTCCCTCCTGATCTCTCAAAATGTTGTCATGCATCATACTGAAGAGGTTATACATATTGTATAAAAATTTCTGTCAAATTAATAAACTGAACTTAGATATGAAACAGAAACAGTGGGACACAGAATTATTCTATGAACAAGGAATTACATATGCTTCTCCGTGAAAATGCTAGGTCTAGGGCTCTTCAGATTTTCCTGAAATGTTAAATCACATCTGGATGATTACATCAGAATCTGTAGATTTTGCACATTAAGAATTACCTCCTTTGAAGTGAAAGAGGTTTGATGTTCATGCAGAGGGAATATAATGATTGATTTAACTTTAGAACAGAGACTGGGCAGGACTGTGTATCATTATCAGCTCTGTCTACCTATTAAGGAAAAAAGCATTGTCTCTCAAAATACAAGTGTTATTGTTAGAAAATTAATATATATGTTCAGAAATAAAAAAATCAGTCAGCACAGCATTTTTCATGATGTAGAAAAATTGCATAATTTCAGAAAAACTAAGAAAAATTAGAAGGAGTTGCAGGGTAAACAGTACATTTTTGCTGAGACAGGAGAAAGACTGGTAACAACTGAAATGATAAACTTGTTATCATGTAAATATGAAGATGAGTTGAAATGTAATGAAACCCTAAAGTAGCAGTTGTATTTTTAGGAGATTTGAAATAGAATTTAGGGAATCTATAGAGATCTGGAATTACAGCTGCTACTTATGGGAAACTCACATTTCAAAAAGCAAAGGTTTTCCCATAAAGTGGGAAATGAAACATACGGGTATTGGTCTTCAACATCTTTATGCTTTTGAGACATGAATACCAAAGCAAACAGGGCACTAAAAAGATTTTTGCTAAACTAAATTATTACAGATGAATGCTGCGAGTCAGTTATGCTTTTGTTATAACTAAAAAGAATAGAAGGATCCAGGGATACTAGTCATCGTTTGGTCTGACATTTTGTACCGCTAAGATGACCAGGTGAAGAAAATTCAGTTCTGCGAGGCCCGTATGGGCAAGTCTCAATAACCGTAGTTAGTCTCGTGGCAAATAGTAACGTCAATCTGGTTGTCATGGCAGGTCAGCAACTTGTGACCATGCTTCGCTAATATAAATGAAGCAAATGTATTCAATAGAATATGCTAATTGGCTAAGACAGAAATCTGTCCAGGCACCATGATAACAAATAGACACCATTGCACAGTTCAGTTTACTAACATAGACACAGGCATAGGTTCCAGCATCTGTTCTGGTGATAACTAAAGATGTCCTGACTTCGAAGCATTCTGGTCTGTGCTACACATACATAGGTACAGATAGCCCAGAGATAAAAGTTTGGCTGTGCTCCATATCTGATCAAAAAAAGTGTTATTTCTTCTTCCAGTCTGGTATCACATCATCTCTTTTGTTTTCATCCCACAAATCCCTCATTCTCACGTCTAAATTGTCCATTTTGCTGCTGCTTGTTATGCAGTATGTTTATTGGCCCCTTCTACTGAACCCTTAACAGATTGCAGACCTGTAAAAGAACTAAAATTGCATAAAATGTAGAGATGTCAGATATCTACGTCTCTGTGTATTGTCCTAGAAAATCAGACTTTGTGAACACTTGCTTTTTATTCTTTGCCATCTTCTGCTTCCCATTCACTACATAATGTAGCTAAAATGATCTTTAATTTTAAAAGATCTTATTTTTAGTGTATCATAGAGCGTCTCTCTCCCTTCCACACTAAGCTACACCTCCATTGTCAAGGAGCTGTAGTAAATTGGTTGATCCAAGCTAATCCAAGGTGGAATTACCAACTACCATTCTCCTTCATCTACACTGGAAGATGGAGGTGTGATCAAGAACAGTGCTCCTAGACACTTTAACAGCTTGATATTCTTTATCTTTCTCTTGTGTTTCTGCAAGATATTTTGCATGTTCCTCTCATCCTCACACAAGGCTTTCTCTAATTTGAAAGCTTTGACCTGGTTAGAACTGACCTTTGGCGAGGTCATTAAACATTTTTGTATGGCAGGTTTATTTTTATTGATTTACGGGCTTTTCAGATTAAAAAACCTCCAAAAACAAACCAGAAGTGATGTTCCTAGACCCACAAAATCTGCAGTGAATCCTCCTGCCTCCACAAAACGGAAAAAATCAGTTTCTGTACTACACTGTCCTTTTAGTAGTACCTCATGCAGTTACTGTTACTATAGTCAGTAGTTCAGTTATACCAGCCAGAATTTCTCCGCTTTTGAATACTTAAATTTTTAAATTTAGAAAAAATGAGAAAAAAAAGAAAAATTCTAAATTTTTTTTTAATTTAAAAAAACCCCAGCAACAACCTTGTTTTTCTTAATTACCCACCATTTATGCCAAAAATTAAGTCCTGAGTGAATTGTTATGGTAATAACTTATATACTAGGAAATATTTATTATGGAAAAACTCTCATGGGCTCAAAAACTTAGAAGAATGTCCAGCTATGTCAGGGTCATTCTTTTAATGAAAAAAAGTAGACTATCCAGATTGACAAAGAAAAAAATGGAATGTCAATTTCTTAATGTTGTTATGTCATAATTAGGAATAACGGGAGCAGCAGGATTTAACACTGATGGGATTTACTATTAATGGGCTTCATCCATAAGAATTCATAGTACTAACATTTCTGCTAGCATCAGTTATGGTCCAGAGTTTCACAAGTATTTGTGAGATCTCATTATGCGATTTTGGGGTGCTTCTAATCTGCAACTTTTGGCGCCTCAAGTATTTTTGCAAATCCAGTCTCTCTTGCTTTGACTTTTCTTACAGAATGATCATCTGGGCCTCAAATGTCTCCTGTAAATAAGTACATGGGCTAGGCAAGCTCTAGGCGTGACTTTTGAGCTCACAGTGGTGATAGTTTAGCTGAGCTATTGACACAGTGAGCAAAAGCTACAGCCTAGAAGAGCTTTTAACTGTACAGTAAGAAGTATTTAACACTCCTATTTCCTGGGATTGAATAACCTTCTAGATTTTTTAACTGCAAGTGGATTCCTTTTCCTTTGTTCACTTCTTAGTTAGTCTGTTTCTTCTAGATTTTGTTTATGTTAATAAATTGTACCTGACTCCTTTTTGCCCTACTTAGGCATAGTTGGTAATGTTCCTTTGTTTTTAATGTTAGACATAGATTTTTCTTTTCTCATCTTATTACTTATCATTCATATTTAATGCTGCACACAGAATTATCTTTTAGACTCTTTTTACCTTTTGATTTCTTATATTTAATGACACACCCAATTGTTTGATATCCTTTTTTTCCCTAGGAACCTGTCACTGCTCTCTATTTAACTGCTTTGAACTAGCTTTCATCTTTTAGTATTTAAATCATCTAAGTTCTCATGTATCACACTGCATTGTTCCTCATTATTTACCCCTTCTGACTATAATGCCATTCTCTTCAAACTAGTGCTACTTTTTTCTTTGTTTCATGCTCTTTGTTTTTAATTTTCCAAGTCAGATTTACGCTTATTACATGACTCCCACACCTTAGCTATTGTCATTAACCTCAGATGTGAGACTTTATCAAAAAGGTTTTCAGAAGCTTGTCTGAAGTGTCTTATCTACAGTAGCTCGTTTGTCGCCTGCGACTGAGGAGAGTTATTGAATGACAGGAGGCTCCTCTCCCTGGAAGCTAAGTGCCCAACCCTCCGAGTCCTTTGTTTGAATGTAGGTCTCCAACATGGCAGTCTACAATAGAAGCACTTGACAAAAGGATTGATTTTTACATCCAGCACTGGAAGAATGCATATCATTTCCATGTATTACATGGTGTATGTACTACGTAATTTGAAACATTTTTTTTCTAGCTGCACTGAATATCCTGTTTGAAGCCTGGGCTATATTGAATGTGATTTGTATTACAAAAATGGCATTAACTTCAGAGTTAAACTCTCAGTACTGGCCATCACCGCCACAGAACTTTACTAGATATTATGAATTGTTTGCTTGCCAACCAAAATCCAAATCTAAAGTGCAATTCCAAATCCAAAATTGTGCTTGTAAAGTATAAGTCAATGTAGAGAGCCTTATTGGAACTGGATGAGTTTTTCCAGTAGATACTTCAAAAAACAAACTTCACTGAATCCGCATTTAGATTTAAAAATGCTTTAAATCCTGATGATTCATAAGGATCAGTAAATTAGGAAATAAAGTAATGCCTTCAAGAAAGTCAGGGCTATATTTTGGTCCTGAATACTCTGGGTAACACTGTTCATTCAATTTCAAGAAAAGTATTTCATTATTGATGAACGATGAAAAGGGAATACAGGGGAAATCTCACTTATTAGTAGAATGGGAAAAAAATTTTCTACAATAACTAGTGTAAATGTTTATATGGCAAAAGCATAAAAAATGCCCAAGTAGCAAAACCCAGGAGATCAGGGACGTTTATTCTCCATACCCTAGGGTCCAGAAATAGGAGAAATTTCCTAGAAGGCAGTAAATGAACTTCAAAACTCATTGTCATCGCATGTCAGTGTCCATAAAAATGCTAGGAAAAAATCTCATACCCCAGTTTTGAAGGCTATATTGAGCAACAGAGACCAAATCAAGTCTTTTTGGAAACAAAGGTCAGGCGGCCTTCATTCCACCTCTACCTACATCATATTTCTCTAATGTATCCGTTACTTGCTTTCACCTGAGACTGTGTGTAACACTGATGACTTGAATGACACCTTCTGTTGGTGCTCACTGCAAATTGTGTTAATAGGAAATAAATTAAATCCATTAGAACTGCTGTCTTCATAGCTGACTTTAATTCAAAGCAGCTTTGAATCAAAACATAATCAAACTTTTAGCCTTGAGGCTTCACAATCAAGTTAGACTGATCAAAGGGGGAAGTTTTGTGTAATGTTTAATCTAATATAACTGAGGACCTAACACAGGTGGTTTTGCTCTCCTTCCTGTTATTCTTCTTCATATGATCCTGCCCTTCTTAAATCTTTGTGTCTGTTTGTTTGGCTGAACTTTCTGATCTAGCTTGTTCTGCAGTTTCTTACATGCTATATCTGATACTAACCAGGCACTGGAAAAAACTGCGGGTAGGAGATCACAGCAGCCGCCTTTTGAACTGGATTATGTTTAGTGAAAAATGAGCACTTAGGTCAATTTTTCTTCCCATACCTATTTGCGTGTTCCGTTTCCATTTTTTGACAGTGTGCTGGTTTCAGCTGGGGTAGAGTTCATTTTGTTCACAGTGTCTGGGATGTGGCTGTGTATTAGATTTGAGCTGAACACAGGGTTGATAATATAGAGATGTTTTTGTTATTGCTGAGCAGGGCTTACACAGAGCCAAGGCCTTTTCTGCTTTTTGTACTGCCACGCTGGCAAGGAAGTTGGGGGTACATGGGAGATTGAGAGGAGACACAGCCAGCACAGGTGACACAAACTGACCAAAGGGATATTCCAGACCATGTGACTTCATGGTCAGTACATAAAGTGGGGGAAGAAGGAGGAAGGGTGGGGCATTTGGGGTGATGCTGTTTGTCTTCCCGAGTCACCGTTACGTGTGAAGGAGTCCTGCTCTCCTGGGGATGGCTGAACACCTGCCTGCATATGGGAAGAACTGAATTAATTTCTTGTTTGACTTTGTTTGAGTGCACTGCTTTTACTTTCCCTATTAAACTGTCTTTATCTCAACCCACGAGTTTTCTGGCTTTTTCCCTTCTGATTTCCTCCTTGATCCTGCTGGTGGGGGACCAAGCAAGCAACTGCATGGGGCTTGGTTGCTGCTTGGTATTAAATCATGACAGACAGCTAGAGTGGTTATATAGCCCAGCAGTTGTTTGGGGTTTTTTATATATATGATTCATACCATAGATCAAAATAAGTAAAGTTAATGCAAAAGAATAGCAAGGAAGCCCTGGTGAGAAGGTGAAGGTAATTATGGACAGAATTACCCTTTCTAATAGCTGCCTGGTTTAGCTTGATTTAAGCTGACTGTGGAGCTATCGAAAAAAGCCAAATTCAGGTTCCTCTAATGAGCATATTTCATACAACCTCTCAAAACAAAGTGAAATAGGTCAAATAGTAATCATAGTCTTGTATTGAAAAAGGTTTTCTGTCCTAGAGAGTTCAATACTAGCTCTGTTCCTGATCTGAGAGCCTTAGATGACTTGAGGCTGTATGCAGAATAAACAACATAGTGAATTGTGCCCAGAAATAAAAATGTAACTGCTGCAGGGCAGAGAGCAATCATTAAATATGTTCCTCACAATGACTCAGTTGACTCCAAAGATGAATTACTCCAGTTAGCAGTAGATTAAGTTTCCTTGCTGGGTGTTTCTCTAACATAGTAGGATAACCTGTTTCAGGAGAGCTTGGGCTGCATGGGTGTGTGTCCCTGCTTTCAGCTCAATCTCAGAGAAGAATGCTCAAGCTGTACAGGGAAATAAGACAGGGAGGGTGAGAGAGAAAAGGCTTATATGCCATTCTGAGGGCTAAATATGTCTTACAAAACGGTGACAGTAAAATGTATTGACAGAGGTCCGTTACATTTACTCTGTAAAAAATTGTCCTGGGTTGCATTGTATTCTATTACCATCTTCGTGGGCTGTTGAAACCAGGTGGGG
>VZTA01022326.1:85150-107563 GCA_013398855.1 Mohoua ochrocephala
AAAAAAAAAAAAGGTGTCTGCGTGCAGCTTGCAGTCAGTCTCACATGAGTCAGTTCTTTGACTTTCCAATAGGGAAACCTGAGGAACCAGTTATTTGTCAGTGGGAAAGAAGAATTTGTCAGTATGAATAAGGGCATAGTTTTTTTTCTGTTTCTGGAATTCTGACTATGGGCTGAAAGAATCTTTCTCTCTCTTTCTTTCTTTCTTTCTTTTTTTTTTCTTCATAAGAAACATGTAACTGGTAACACTGAAATGTCAATCAAGCCTTTACTGAAAACCAAGATCTTCAAATGTATACTCAATATCTGAGCAGACAAATAAAATATGAATAAAAGTGTCTGGAACTATATAGCTAATTTGTTCACACATATTTGACCAGGAAGTCAAAGAGTTGGTTCTTACTTACATTAATCCCATGTGTTTTTTCCCAAGTTTTCCCAAGTTTGGAACAATATTTCAATGTCAAACCAGACACTATCTATTTCTATTTCCAGCACTTAAAATAAAATAAAATTTTAAAAAGCAGCTAAATTCAGGTAGAAACACGATCAGATCTGTATAGTTAGGCTTAGCAACTTCCTGAGTTATTCTGTGCCAGGTATATTATATACATATGGCCAAAGAGTCTGTTAGGGAAAGAAAAATAAAAAAACAGTTATAGGGATTTTTTTTTAGTTAGACCCTGAATACATATACTGCATGTGCCCAAACGCATAATTGTGAGAAGAAATATTCTTTTTTTTCCCCCATACTTTTAANGCAGCTTGCAGTCAGTCTCACATGAGTCAGTTCTTTGACTTTCCAATAGGGAAACCTGAGGAACCAGTTATTTGTCAGTGGGAAAGAAGAATTTGTCAGTATGAATAAGGGCATAGTTTTTTTTCTGTTTCTGGAATTCTGACTATGGGCTGAAAGAATCTTTCTCTCTCTTTCTTTCTTTCTTTCTTTTTTTTTTCTTCATAAGAAACATGTAACTGGTAACACTGAAATGTCAATCAAGCCTTTACTGAAAACCAAGATCTTCAAATGTATACTCAATATCTGAGCAGACAAATAAAATATGAATAAAAGTGTCTGGAACTATATAGCTAATTTGTTCACACATATTTGACCAGGAAGTCAAAGAGTTGGTTCTTACTTACATTAATCCCATGTGTTTTTTCCCAAGTTTTCCCAAGTTTGGAACAATATTTCAATGTCAAACCAGACACTATCTATTTCTATTTCCAGCACTTAAAATAAAATAAAATTTTAAAAAGCAGCTAAATTCAGGTAGAAACACGATCAGATCTGTATAGTTAGGCTTAGCAACTTCCTGAGTTATTCTGTGCCAGGTATATTATATACATATGGCCAAAGAGTCTGTTAGGGAAAGAAAAATAAAAAAACAGTTATAGGGATTTTTTTTTAGTTAGACCCTGAATACATATACTGCATGTGCCCAAACGCATAATTGTGAGAAGAAATATTCTTTTTTTTCCCCCATACTTTTAAATTATCATTTCATTCTCTGCAATGGAAATGTATGACACTGCTCATCAAATGTCAGAGCAACCTGAATTTTCATGAAGCTCTAAGAATTCCTGAAATTCCCTATCTTTGTATTAACAGGAGTCTAAAACTAGATGAGCAGAATTTGACTGATGCACAGTTCATTTCCTTCATATTAGCTGGCATGGGGTTATGTTTCGGATTTGTGCTGTTTTGATAACAGAGAGATACTTTAACAGGTGCTGAGCAGTGCTGACACAGAGTCAAGGCTTTTTCTTCTCACTCCATCCTCCCAAGAAGTTGTGAGGGGACACAGCCAGCACAGCTGACCCCACGTGACCCAAAGGATATTCCACACCCTGTGGCGTCGTGCTCAGCATATACGGCTGGGAGAAGGAGAAGGAAACGGGGATATTTGGAGTAATGTCCTTTGTCTTCCCAAGTCACTGTTGAGTGTGATGGAGCCCTGCTTTGCCAGACGTGGCTGAACACCTCCCTGCCCATGGGAAGGGGTGAATGAATTCCTTGTTTTACTTTGCTCTTGCACGAGGCTTTTGCTTTTCCTATTGAACTGCCTTTATCTCAGCCCATGCTTTTCCTCAGTTTTATTTTTCTGATTCTCTCCCCCTTCCCACCAGGGGAGTGAGCAAGCAGCTGTCTAGGGCTTAGCTGCTGGCTGGTGTTGAAACACAACACTGAAAAACCACCTTACTAACTGCACTTGATATATAACAAAATACCCCAAAAGAGACTATTTACCTATATCAATAAGAGGACAGGGGGTTTTTACATCAGAATGGTAAGCTCTTTTGTCTGGGGTATTTTTCTGTCTCCCTGTTTTGCACTTTGCATTTATTGTAAAGTGAATTTTGATTTTTTTGGTTTTTCTGTTTATCAGTAAAGGACTGTGATGAATCGTCTCTTCAAGGCTGGACACCTGAAATTACAATATGTAAGTTCTAGTTTCTGTAGAAAAACATACAGATTGAAACACAAAGCTATATAATGGAAAGATAGTGATCATATGAAATCAGAAAGTGCAAATTACACTCCCATGAGTAAGAATGCTTTAGAAGGTGGCTCCCGTTTTCCTAAGCAGTGAAAGAATTTTAGTTGAATGATTTCTCTGGAATATAATGGGAACTGTGTGGCTTAATTCCCAGATACTACTGCAAAATCTTGAGGGCTAATTACCAATTTCAGTCTTCTGCTTTACATATTTAATTATATACAGAAGCTATATGAATGCATTGCAGATCTGACAAATGGTGAGAGAAATGCACTTTTAGTTTCTGGAAATATGCTGTTGGCACTAAGCAGATAATGCTTATAACAATAAAATGAAATATACATTCCTGTTTTAAATTTAGCCATGTTTATTAAGGATGAAAGAATTCATGTGAAATTTTGTGAAAAGGATGAAAGAACTCCCTGCTCTGGAGTGTACATTTAAATTTCACATCACGCCACCTCCAGCTAATTGTTAAACTGGGTCAGAGAATTCTGATCCATTATGTTAACTCTTCATTGAGAATTTAGTACCTTCTTGAGTCACATACCTAACCTCAGTTCAGCAATGAATGTACCAATTAATTTGACTCATTCCAATTAATTGACAATAATTTTGCACAAACGTTATTTGTGGTCAAGATGGACTTTTCCTGGATCTCATTGTATTTTCCTCTCTCTCCTCAATGAAAGAGGAATAATGAAATCTTGTACCTTTCTAAAATCTATTTCTCAGGATGAAAAATCAAATGTAATTTCTTAGGTATCCTAGCAGTTACAGAAAATTGGCTATGTGAAATGAGTCCAGTGGCTTTAAGCCAACGAGTACATCTGGATAAACCTTTGCTGTGCAGTAGAAGACTGCCACAGCACAGATACAAATATCTGTTCACCTAGAAAAGCCCACAGAAGTTCATGCTCTGTGCTGCAGTTGTTCTGTTGCTTTCATTTATCATTTCAAGCTGTGTTATTTTGATGGCTTTTCAGTTGCAGGAGTACCAGTGCTGATGCAGAGATAATGAAATACTGAAAGCATCAAACAACAGGGATGTCTGTAACTGGTAATGGGCATCCTTCCTCAGTTTATTAACTCCAGCTGTGCTGTTTGACAGTTTTTGTGAAGAGATACAGCGCAATGTGAGAATACTGAATGGAGAATGAAGAATCTAGTGTCAGGAATTAAACTGCATCACACACAAGCTCTATGAGCAGAATTTCAGAATGTAAAAAGCATCATCATCTTTCAAAATTACAATCTCCATCAGACCATAAAGTGACCAATACAGAGACCTTCAGTTCCAGTTTCCGCATACAGCACTTTTATCACAGTGCAGTTATTTTCTGATCTGAAATGTGTTCCCAGTACCTTGCATATTTACTAAAGAAAGCAGTATCTAGTCTTCTGTAATAGTAAGATTAGGTCGGACTTAAAATTATACACATCACTGCTTCTGAGAACAAACTAGTTGGGATTCATCATTACCAAAACTTTGCCCAGAATAACATCTGCATGTTTTATAGAGAACTGGGCACTGAGGACTGTTGAGGAGGAAATAAAAGCAGTCTACTATTGCAGATCTCCTTGCTTCTTATTAGTGGTTATCCCTGGTTTTTAGGTGTTTTAAGTGTCTGAAGCTGAACATGCCAGGAAGTTTGAAACAACCTGTGAAAGCTTTTTAGCAATGTACACTAAGTGGAAGTATTGCACAGTGTGTTCTCAAAAGTGGGTTAACGCCGCGTTGGCTCCCCAGGAGCCACCCCTCTTCGAGGGAATCTGCGGCTGTCCTGCAGCGTCCCTGGCCACAGGGGTCGGCCACTGCTGACAGGAGCTGGCTGCTGTTATTGCTTTGCTGTCCTTCCCGAGCGGGGAAGGGGGCTCCCAGAGTGTCAGCTGGGGAGGCGCCGGAGGCAAAGGAGGAGGGAAGGGTCTTCGTGTGGGTTCCAGCAAGATGGTTTATTGTGGAGGGTCCAGGGACGAAGACACCGGGAAAGCTGAACATCAGGGTTTATAAGGGGAACAGGGCAGCCCATCAGGGAAGGGCAAATGGGCGGAGGGAAACTTGAGGGACAACCGGGGAACAAATCGGAACTGGAGAAGGAGGGACTGGGTAGGGAGGAACCAACGGGGTGTCGAAGTGAACAGAACTTTGGAGAGCATAATGAATATTTAGCAGGGGACATACATATTGAACGGAGAACATACATAATAAACAGGGAATCCAAACACGAGGAGGGAACACACACATGTGGCAGTGGTCCGATGACCACGAGGGTGCTGCAGCCCTCCAGAGGGCTGAGGCACCGCCACAGGTTAACTCAGACATGCCACAAAGGCCTGTTTCTGTATGAACGGTTGTGAATAAGACCCACAAGCAATCTACAGGTATGAACGCAGAAGTACTTATCAGAAAATAGCAGGACAATTAGAGTGAAAGCATTTGCTGGGAGCTGTTGCTTGAATGTATCACCAGAACAGAGAAGTTTTGGAGTGAGTGTGGTGGTTCTGCTGAATCTGCAAGAACTGTTAAACTCAGGGCACTAAGTGTCCACCCAAGGCCACTCACACACACTAGCACCAACATCAGATTGTATAACTCAGGCCACATGCAATCCTACAGGATTTTATATATACATCTGACACAACAAAACTTTGAGTGACTGTATTACCACTACCTAGGAATAGTGTTTTGGGTTTGGGTGGCAAGCTTTTGGTAGCAATACAGGGTTTCTCCCTCTGAGAAGTTGCCAGATGCTTTTGCTGTGTCCAGCAAAACAGAGCCAATGCTGCTGGCTCCAAAACAGACCTGCCTCTGGCCAAGGCTGAGCCCATCAGTGATGGCAGTAGTGTCTTTGGGACAATGTAAATAGGAGGGGAGAAAAAGCTGCACAGAACAGCAGCTAGGAGAGACAAATGAGAAAAAATGTGAGAGAAAGAGCTCTGCAGACACCAAGGTCAGTGAAGAAGGAGGGGCAGGAGGTGCTTCAGGCACCAGAGCAGAGATTTCCCTGCAGCCCATGGTGAAGACTGCGGTGCAGCACCTGTGCCCCTGCAGCCCATGGAGGCCCATGGGGACACAGAGATTCACCTGCAGCCTATGTAGAACTCCATGCCAGAGCAGGGGGATGCCTGAGGAAAGCTGTGACCCTTTGGGAAGCCCATGTTGGAGCACGCTTTTGGCAGGAGCTGTGGACCCATGCAGGGTGAAGCCCACACTGAAGCAGGTTTTCTGGCAGAACTTGTGACCCTGTGGGGGCCCCAGGCCATAGCAGCTGGTTCCCAAAGTACTGCACCCTGTGGGAGGGACTCACACTAGAGAAGTTAACGAAGAACTCCAGCCTGTGGGAAGGACTCACATTGGAGAGGTTCATGGAGAATCACTTCCCATGAGAGGGTCCCCTCGCTGGAGCCAGGAAGGAGTGTGAGGAGGAAGAAGTGGCAGAGACAACTTGTGATGAACTGACTGTAATCCCCATTTCCTATCCTGGGGGGAGGAGGTAAAAAAACATCAGGAGTGAAGTTGTGCCTGGGATGAAGGCAGGGCTGGGGGCAAGATGGTTTTAAGAATTAGTTTTTATTTCTCATTATTCTACTCTGATTTGATTGGTAATATATTAAATATATGTTTATAATATATTTTTCCCATGATAGTAATGAGTGAGTGGTCTTTCCCTGTCCGTGTCTTGATCCATGAACTTTTTATCATATTTTCTGTCCTTTGTCCAGCTGAGGAGGAGTTCAATCCACCACACACTGGCAAATCAGTATGACTTCCCTTCTTGGTAAAGAGCTGGCTTTCCAGCTGTTACTGCAGCTGCGTACGTATGAGTTTGTGTGAGGAAATAATTGAGTGAATCATGACAATATTTATCTGCTGTTAATAAATTCTTAATAAGGAAATAATTGTGCTGGTTTTGGCTGGGATAGAGTTAATTTTCTTTACAGTGTCTGGCCTGGGGCTGTGCTTTGGATTTGTGCTGAACAGAGGGTTCATAATATAGAGATGTTTTTGTTATTGCTGAGCAGGGCTTACACAGAGCCAAGGCCTTTTCTGCTTTTTGTACTGCCATGCTGGGGAGGGGACTGGCAGTCCATGGGGGAATGGGGGGAGACACAGCCAGCACAGGTGACACAAACTGACCAAAGGGATATTCCAGACCATGTGACACCATGGTCAGTACATAAAGTGGGGGAAGAAGGAAGCAGGGTGGGGCATTTGGGGTGATGCCGTTTGTCTTCCCAAGTCAACGTTACGCGTGATGGGGCCCTGCTCTCCTGGGGATGGCTGAACACCTGCCTGCTCATGGAAGTGGTGAATGAATTTCTTTCTGTGCTTTGTTTTGCTTTGCTTTGTTTTGCTTGTGTGCATGACTTTTGCATTCCCTATTAAACTCTCTTCATCTGGACCCATGAGTTTTCCAGCTTTTACCCTTCTGATTCTCTTCCTGATCCTCCTGCTAGGGGAGTGAGCGAGCAGCTGTATGTGTTGTTGGCTGGGGTTGAATCACAACATTAATAAAAAGTGTTCTAATAAATTGTGATCTGTATCTCTCCTGAGTCACTCTCCTACCACACAGCTTTGCACAATTCAAGTCCTGCACTAAGCAGCCAGTGTAGGTGTCTGAAGCACCACCAGTTCCGGTGGGTGCAGCTAACACACATAGAACCCTTCAGGAAGTAGGCTGGTATTTATATCTAGTGCAAAGGCTCAAATCAACTCCTAAATATGTTCTGTTGTTAACAAAGTCTGCCATGTACCTGCTGTCTTCATGGGAAATTGGTGGTTGTGATGACAGCAAGGGGAAGGAATGCAAGTACTGCGAGTGGATGAAGAAATTAATGTATCTTGCTTCTTTTTTTTCTTTGTTTTAAATTGATCATTTATATAAATGTTACAACAACACCAAAAGCAGTAAGTTTACAGTGTTGCTGCTGTTAACTCTCTTACCCGAAAGTGCTTTGATGTTAAGGTCAAGGTAATTAATAGGCTGGAATCTGCAGTTGTCAAAGTACAAGGCTGCTTTCACTCACACCATGGGGTTTTCTGTCACCAGCTCTCCCTACCAGCAACTTTGTGGACTGACATTTAATTTTCAAGCCAGAGGCTTGAAATTTTTTGCTATTACTGCAACTTGTCAAAAAACCAAGGAGGTGTCCAGACCCTTAGGTCGTAAACCTAAACAATGGATATAGGTGAAGGTTACAAGAGATGAAATCGTGTTCAGGAAACCATTCAAAAGGCATTGCCAAACCTGTTTGCAAGGTGTAAAATAACACAGATTAGTAAAACATGCAGTTTGGCTATGCCATAGCTGAAATGGAGGTTGAAAATAGGGTCTGTTGGCAGGGTTTAGATGACTTTCAATTACGTGCTTAGGAATGCCCTTGTGAAATGGTGTGAGTGTGTATGTATATGTCAAATACTGGCATTTTTATATAGATAAATGAGAAAAATATGTTGGGGGGGTACTGGATATAGGTAGAGAGGATGGCAGAAGCATCAGTGCATGCTTTTATCTGTTTGGAAAGGAGTAAGAGTGAGTGTGGCAGCCTGCCAAATCCAAGACCCCAGGACACAGCAGCCCTGCCTATTCTTGGATGGTGACTGCTGCTGAATTGTATGCACTAGCTGCCAGGATCATTCTAGCTCAACCCATAGACTGTGTTTTCTTGGAAATGTCATACAGGGCCAGTATTTTAGCATGTCATGTCTTTTATTCTTCTGGAAAGCTCATATTCTGCTGTTGAAGAAGAGAAAAAAAGAAAGGAAATAATATTTTTTCCTGACACTAAACAAGATCACGAATTAGGGTTGATTAGCCTTTTACATCTTCCTTAATTGGCTTGAAGGCTTGGGGGAGCTGTGAATCACAGTGCTGGTGAGTTGGACATATGCCTACTGCCTAATGGCACTTCTACTTTGTTAAAAGAATCCTACTGGCTAATCTCAATACTCCTTTCCAATACTGGAACTGATATTTGGAAAAAGTATTATTAAAAAATAATCTACTTCCCTGTGGCATTGGAAACATCTGGGAGTAAACTGCTTGTAAATGCCCCCAAAAATGCTGTATCTGTGTGATGAGGAGAATCGTATAAGTGAACACAATCTCTTTTGTGTTCCTTCCTCATAAATTGCCTGTAATACTTATCCTAGATTTCAGTAAAAGTAGGACTGGCAAAAGACTGGGCATCAGTCTGTGTTTTAAAGAAACTCTTATTCTAAAAGAAATGTTTAGAAAATCACCCAGCAACAAAATATAACACATATTAGTTGAAGACTGGCAGGTGTACAAATCCATTGTTTACAGCAGAAGTGGATTGTATCACAAAAGCCCAGTATCTAAAAGCTGAGAATTTTTCAATTTCTCCTTGTGGTCTGGGAAGCTCCAATTTTCTGACTGTTTTGCTTTGGTCTTTATAGTGTCAGAAAATGTGTTTTTGTTTTCACTGGTATCATTGACACCATAAGCCTGGAGCCACAAGGCAGAAATGGCAACACAGTCCCTGACGCACCGCTCGGGAGATATACTCTGAGCTGGCCTGGACAGACATTTTATGCCATGCATCCACCTGATGCACCAGGTAGCCCTGGGTATTTCTCCTGAGGCTGGCAGCAAAAAGCTGAGTTGAGCCTATAATCAGTGAAAGACAGCCACCCAAGGGTAAGAGAGATGCCCCAGCTTATACTCGGATCTTGGTCAAATGGTCGGTTAGTCACTTTGGTGGTTAAAAATCTGCTCAGTGCATTGAGTCTCTCTCTGGAGTCCAGGGAAAAAAAAAAAGAAAAAGAAAAAGAGAAAAGAAAAGAAAAAAGGAAAAAAGAAAAGAAAAGGAAAGGAAAAGAAAAGAAAAGTCAGTGGTGGGATTTTCAAAATAATTTATAGCTGGTCTAATATTGTTCTGATATGGTTTGATCTTGCCCTCGATCCAATGTCTTTCTTGTACTCTGTTATTCCCTTCCTCAGTCATCTCCATAGGCTCTTTCCTCACATGTATATGTACGGGACATTTTTTTCTGATTTTCTCCCATGTTTTACCTCATAAAAGTTTAATCATCTTTTTGATCCATATTATTACAATACTCTGCAAAAGAAATAACAATATACTATTTTGAAGCTGCCCACTATGAGCACAGAAAAACTAAATGCCTCAGTTTGATAGAGAAGAGAAAAAAGTTCTACAGAAATGAAATGAAAAACTTTTCTTAACTACCCACACAATGGCTTACTCAAGCCAGTGATATCAGGTTTCTTTCATCATGTCTAAATGCCTTCACAAAGGAGAAAAAAGGAAAACTAAAAAATATGTTACTTACTCCTTGTCTTGATCCAAAGCCTGGAAAAATTGTTAAGGAATCTTTTGTTTAAGACACTCATTTATCATGCAACATATCACCTTATTCTTCAGCAGTCAGTTTCTTCGCTCAAAGCTAGTATTTTGACTATGAAAAATGTGTGTTTTTCTTCATCTTGGATTCTTACTTCAAATGGTGCAGGATAAAGAGTGGCAAATAGTCTTTTACCATTTGTAAATACACCAAATCAAAATATACTGTGCTTGTCCTTGCGAAGTCAATATATATAACATAACTGGGTTCGTTGTAGTAGTAATGACCCACTCCAACTTTCAATGTTCTTCTTACTCTTCCGTGATGGAGTGGCTGCAACAGTCAACAAGGGAAGACACATTGATGTCAGTTACCTAGATTTCAGTAAGGCCTTTGGCACGGTTCCGTATGATATTCTTATCTCCAGATTGAAGACTGGTAGATTTGAAAGGTGGATAAGGAATTGGCTGTGTGGACACACTCGAAGAGTTGCAGTCAATGGTTTGATGTCCAAGTGGAGACACGTGACAAGCGGTGTCCCTCAGGGCTCCATCTTGGGACTGGTGCTCTTCAATGTCTTTCAATGACATAGTGAGATCAAGTGCACTCCCAGCAGGTTTGCAGGTGACACGAAGCTGAGTGCTGAAGTTGGCTCAAGAGGACAGGATGCCATCTGGAGAGACCTGAACAAGCTTGAGAAATGGGCCAATGAGAACCTCATGAAGTTCAACAAGTTCAAGTGCAAAGTGCTGCACCTGCGTCATGGCAATCCTAGACATGAGCATAGATGGAGAGAAGAACTAATTGAGAGCAGCCCTGCCGAGAAGGACTTGGGGGTGCTGGTGGATGAGACACTGGTCATGAGCTGGCAACTGCAGTGAAGAAAGGCAGCTGCATCCTGGGCTGCATCACAAGAAGTGTGGCCAGCAGGTCAAGGGAGGTGATTTTCCCCATCTACTCTGTTCTCGTAAGAACCCACCTGGAATATTGCATCCATCTCTGGGGTGCCCAACACAAGAAAGATGTGGACCTGTTGGGCTGCATCCAGAGAAGTGCCATGAAGATGATCAGAAGGCTGGAGCACCTCTTCTGAGAAGACAGCAAAATTTTTTAAGTTGTTCAGCCCAGAGAAGAGAAGGCTCTGAGGAGACCTTGGAGCAGCCTTCCAGTACCTAAAGAGGGCTTCAAGGAAGCTGGAGAGAACCTGTTGCAAGGGCATGACAGGATAAGTGATAATGCCTTTAAATGGAAAAAGAGAAGGTTTAGATAAGATATTGGGGAAAAATTCTTTACTGTGAGGGTCGTGAGGCCCTGAACAGGTTTCCCAGAGAAGTTGTGGATGCCCCATCCATGGAGTTCAAGGCCAGGCTGGATGGGGTCCTGAGAAACCTGGTCTACTGAGTGGCCACCCTGCCATGGCCCTTTAGTTCCCTCCCAACCCAAACCATTCTATGATACTTTAAGNTGATACTTTAAGTCTGTATTCATTATATAAACCATAGCATTGGTTTTCCATGCCAAGGTTTTGGTAGCGGGGGGCCTACAGATGTGGCTGCTGTGAGAAGATGCCAGAAGCTTCCCCATGTGTGAGAGAACTAATGCCAACGGGCTCCAAGACAGACCTTCCGATGGCCAAGGTCGAGCCATCAGTGGCCCTTGTCACATCTCTGAGATAAGATAACCAAGAAGGAAACAAAGTTACTTCAGAGAAGCAAATAGCACCCAGAGAAGAGAGGACTGAAAATACATGAGAGATAGAGCATACACCAAGGTCAGTGAAGAAGAGGGGAGAAGATGTTTCAGGCACCATAGAGATTACCCTGCAGTCCATGCTGAAGACCATGGTAAGGCAGGCTGTGCCTCTGCAGCCCAAGGTGGTCCACTGTGGAGCAGAGATCCACCTGCAACTACATGCTGCAGCAGGTGGATGCCCAAAGGAGGCTGGGACCCCCAGGGAAACCCACGCTGGAGCAGGTTCCTGGCAGGACCTGTAGACCCACGCAGAGTGAAGCCCACACTCGAGCAGGTTTGCTGGCAGGACTTGTGACCCCATGGAAGACCCACACCAGAGCAGCTGGTTCCTGAAGGACTGCACCCCATGGAAAGAACCCACACTGCAGCATTTTGTAGAAGAACTGTGGCCTGTGGGAAGGACTCACATTGGAGAAGTTTATGGAGGACTGACTTCCCTAGAATGGACCCCATGCTGGAGCAGTGGAAGAGCGTGAGGAGTCCTGCTTCTGAGGAGAAAGCAGCGGCAGAGACAAAGTGTGGTGAACTATAGTAACCCCGATTCCCCGTCCACTTGCATCATTCCAGGGAGGAGGTAGCATTCAGGAATAAAGTTAAGCCTGAGAAGGAGGGAAGGGTGGGAGAAAGGTATTTTTAACATTTGGTTTTACTTCTCATTAGTCCACTCTGGTTTGATTGATAATAAAATAAAATAATTTCCCTAAGTCAAGTCTGTTTTGCCTGTGGTGAGTGATCTCTCCTTATCCTTATCTCAATCCAAAAGTCTTTTGTTGTATTTTCTCTCCACTCCACAGCTGAGGAGGGCAGTGATAGAGTGGCTTTGGTGGGCATCTGACATTAGCCAATGTCAACCCACTACAAGCTTACGGTGAATTACTTTTGCTTTCGGTACTGTGGAGACAGAAACTACGACAGGAACACACAGCAAAACAACTTGCCTCAAATCAGAACTAATCCTTAATAAGAAAACAAGCAATTTTTTTCTTCTAAGGAGGGGATACTTTGAAAGGTATGTTAGATTTTTTTTTTCCCAGCTTCTCTTTTCTGATTGTACCTTAGTCCATCAGGACAGAAATGAAGAAATTATTTGCAAAGATTGGACTTAACAGTCTTGGAATTCAGGGAGCTAACCCAGTTTACACCAACTATGTCCTCATCCTATACATATGAGGATATAAATGCAAAATCCTTTAAGTGATGTAGGATTTTGGCATGTATTTTTTCTGAAAGAAACATGCTATGCTGCTAAGTAAAATATTTTTCATCATTCCTTCTATTTATGTTGACCCAGTTCTAGGTATTTAAGGTGTTTGGTCTGAGCACTTCAATTCCAGCTTTAAAAAAGGACCTTTACAGATAGATAGCTGAGAAAGTCAAGACTTTTTTCCTGTATTAACAGCTTAAAATTATTTTTTCCATACCAGTTCAAATTAAGCTTTTTTTCTTCTGATCAGTTGTTCTATTTATCAATAAATGTTCAAATTAAAAGAAGGAGAATCTAATAAGCAATAGTCATGAAAATACACCCAAAGGAAGATGAAATGTATGCTGTTTTCAGGGAAAACAAACATTTGCATTTCTCTAAATAGGAGACGTGAATACTGTGTTACTAACAAATACTTTTAGTGTTGTAGACAATGGTCAGTCCTGTTTTATATCTCTTTGTAATCAAAGGAAATTGGAACTGCAGCAATTGACTGTAACTGTTGCCTAAAAATTATCTCAATAGTTGTGATCTAATTTACACAAATCCTACTGACTGAAATGCCATCAGCAGCTATACATACTTCTGTGTGGAAGGATTATAAGCAGTTTATATTTGGTTGAATTGTAGCTAGGTGCTTGCTGGATTAATTAGCTAATTTATTTATTGAATGACTTGACAAATAATAGTTGAATTTGCCGTAAGCTTTCTGTTTCAAATCTGTAACCACTTTACAAAGTACAAGTATTTTCTGACGGTACTTTTCATGAAAATAACCACTCTGAATCACTGAAAGTTGTGCTGCCTCTGACTGACAAGATAGTGACTTGCCTAGATATTTATTACAACTTTAGGGAAAACTGCTCATAGACTTTTGGAAAGAGAAATTCTCAATACAAAGGTAAATAGCATTTGAAGGCTTTGACAAAACTATCTATCTACAGTAACAACAGTAATAAAAACATTCCTTATTCCTCTAACTGGAAAATAGACAACCAAAATCAGAAAAATCTAGCCAGGTAGAAAAATCTGTTAGAGGCATTCTCTGTCTCCTCCTACCTGATTCTAAAAGGAATACCCTAATTATCACTAATTATATTGAAAATATTTATCTACCTTCTAATTATCTGGGTCTCTAGGCAGTATGTGTATGCAAAGGATGGATGAAGAATTCCAAATACTCAGTTTCTTCCTGCAAATGCTACTCACAAGCACAAATCTGACCCCAATACTAATTTTTTGAAGGAGTGATGTTAATGAAGAAGAAAAGATGAGACAGGCAGAATAGAAAGGACAAGAAAAAAAGACAATAATAAAAAATAACCAACAAAACAAAAGTATTAACAGCTAAACCCCACACACCTCAACCCACCAATGTGAAAAAGACAGAAAAAAACCCAACAAAAATAAATTAAAAAAAACCAAAATAAGAAAAAAACAAGATAAACACACAAAGGCATGTGTTCCCAGTGCTGAAACAATCTAGTGAAGAACTGTAAATGACAAGTAAATGCAGTGTCTTTTGCCGTTTTTCTTGAGAGAACTGTACAGGAAGAAAATCCAATTTTAGTAAAGTTTTTACTTGAAATCAGACTTTTGGCAGCTCATGTGGACTGTGAACTATGTAACTGAGTCTTTACCAGGTATCTCCTATCTTCTTGTGGAGCCCCGTGATTTCACACACCGTTTCCCTGCACCTGATAGTAAGAAGGCCTCTCTGCTTACTGGATATAATATGAAAGCTGTTTTCCCTCCTCTGATGGTCTTTCTAGAATTGTTGAAGGAAGTATTACTATTTTAAATCTCTTTTTTCATTTTTATTTTCTTATTTTAGTGCTGCTGAAACATTCACCACAAGTCTTTTTCTGCTTCCTTGGAGGCTAACTTTCAAGCAGACTGATAAACCACAGTGTACAGTAACATATATTTCATAACATACTAAGTTGCCAGCATCCAAAATCCACATGAAGATCTGTGTGTGACAGTTGACTACAACAAGTAATAGCCCTACAGTGCAGTGAAAATCACCGGAGCTGACGAGTTGCATGTATTTAATCAAAGATGAATGTAGAGTATTTTCTCATTATTCGAGTAATGGGAACTGGGCTTGTAATTCATAACAAGTTAATTTTTTGTATATGGGGACTGTGAGGCAAGACTGAGAAAACTGGCAAAATGGGTCTGGGTCTTTCTAATAAAAAATGCCTTAAGATTATTGTTATCTCTCAGAAGAATATGTAAGACGGTAAACCAGCAGTATTCTCTGGCATTCAGCTCATGGTTTTGATTTAGAGCCTTTGTCCATGTTGTGCACAAATCCACTATGAGAAATATGCTCTCTCACTGCTTGAAGCACTGAAGATATCTATCTTGATTTCAGTTTTCTAAGGCCTAAAGTCTTAATGGCAAGTACATAACCCTATGTGGGAGAGAATTATTTAAAAGTATAATCCCTTGTAATCTCTGAAGGTTTTGGCCAATTTCAACCAAATTTGTCAGAAGAATGGTTTCAATAACATCATACTTTACTAGGCACCTGAGAATCCTAACAAAAGATATCATCTGCACAAAGACACAAACTAGGCAGTGAGTATGAGTATGCCAGTGCCCTATTTATATTTTCTTGTGCAGAGGAGCAAAGGATATAAGTCTTTCTTGTACATGGTAGATCAGGTAATTCACAAATGAACTCAGAAAGAGCGTTATCCCTAATGCTCCAGTGAATAAGCCAACTAGTCATTGCCACAGGTTAGGAATAAACTTCTATTTTATTCTGTTGCTATGTCAAGTCATCTGAGATGCTCAAGGCAATTTATTCCTTAGAGCTTAAATTCACAAAGGTTAATATCAAGACGATTTAGGCATCCAAATGGCTTTGGCAATGTGGGCATAAATACGAGTTACTTATTTTTGTCATCTGTTGGAACATCTGACATAGTCCACTGTTAGAAACGTAATACTGAATGAAATGGGCCAGTGGTCTTGAATACAAGGTTATTTCCTTTGTGCCTTTCTTTCTGTCATTTTAGCATGTCTGAAAATCTGACAAGACTACCAGTGGGGAGAAATGAAATAACAGAATGCCAGGAACTTTCAAAACCATCTGTTTGTGCTGTAAATCTACTAATAGCAGAGAGGACCTTTCATTCTAAGCATTTACAACATTGGGAAATGTTATTTTGAAGTAATGAACTGTTTGAAATTAGTCACTCTGTGAACAAATTTAAAACTTTTTGAGTACATTGATAAGCATTCTTGCCCCTCTGAATTGCACTTTTATCTCACAATACTGTTCTTAGCTATCTTTAAATATTATTTTGTTTCAGTTTACACATATTCTACAGAAGAAAGAAGAGATAATTGTATGACTGTCTTTCTAAATACTAACAATACATGCTAATGCATCTATCATTCTCTTTAGGTCTAAAGTGGTGTCCACGCCTCACATTTGCAGATATTTGGCTCCACCCCCATTACATGACCAAAAGGACCGAGCTGCTTTACTGTCCTTCCCCAGTTATGGCATTTCATCTATTCACACTGGAGCTGTTTGTGTTTTTCAAACTCTCTTGTATATGTGGATCCAGACAGGAAAGAAAATCTAGTGTGGGCAAAATAAATGGTTGGTTTCAAACTTAAATAAGGACCCACAAAGTCTGGTACTGGAAAAATTTCAGAGGCTTTCAAGGCACTAAAAATTTGCATGCAATACCGTCACATTGGTTTGAATGATAAACATGCTCACAAAATTGTGGTTCTTCACAAATAATCTATGAATCCAAACCAGCCAGTATAATTAAAAATCTTAGAACTTACACAGAATTATTCCACTACACTCAAACTTTATCTGTAGCTCCTATCTATTTTGAAAATTGTATTTGAAAAGATCAAGTAAATACCTATGATTCAACTGTTAGTTAAACTGTCTAATACTTTGTGAGAACAAATACCAACTTATGGTTTTTTCACGTTGAGAGCACATATTTCATTTGGACATCCTTTTAGCTTCTGAAATCTTCTGTATGGGTCTTGTACACAGGGACTCTGTCGCTTCACTTTGCTTTGTTTTTTTTAAGCCTCAGGTAAAACACATTTGTAATAGAAAGTTGCAGGAAATGAATAAAAAGAGGAAGAGATTTTGTAAACAATTTTTTTTCTCGCCTCATATTGCACTTAAGAAATGGAATGATGCTTGGAATACAGATATAAATACTTGGATTAAATACTGGAAGAAGAAATCAATAAGAACATCATACAAAAAAATGAAGGCCCCTTAATCCAACTACTTCCCATTGATGGCATAAATTGGAGGGGCAGGTGAAAAGTAGGGAAAAGGGTGTTATTGTGAAGCAATCACCAGTTTTATGAGTTTATTTTTTTTTTATCCCAAGAAAATGGTTAGAAATCTGCAAAGATTTTATGTAGTGTTCGGTCTTTAACTTAAATGTTTTAAATTGTATAGCCTTTTATATTCATAAGAAGAAAAATAAGCATACCTGCTCCTCTGTTTTTGAATTATCGGTGTTCATTTATTAATTCATTCTTGCAGATCCTTCAAGACCCTGCTTTAAGCCGTAAACTTACAGGAATGCAGGTTGGATTTAGCACCAATCAAAAAAAAAAAAGGTAGAAGGTCTGACAGGCAACTAACATATCAGAGGAATAGATGGTCAAGAAAATTTTCTTATGGCTTAGTACATAAGACTCAACCGAAGAGAGCCCAGTAGGTTCTTTACTCTCACCCGAGCCAGACACAGACATCCAGTGGCAGCAAAGACCAATTACACAATGCCCAAGAACCTTCAGCAGTGTTGACCAGCGTGTTATAGGTCAGAGAAGAGAGCAGAACAGGAATAACAGCTCAGAAATGGAGAAGTCCCTGTGGGAAGACCTGGAGGACTTTAGCAGTGTCAGGATTTTTTTCTATCTAGAGAAAGATTTATCCATAGAAGATTTATATAGGTAGTCACTGGACAGCTTCAAATCATAGAGCTGCGTATGCAACACAAACACTTTGTGATGCTTGTTAGAACAAATCTCTCTCATATAGCTGTATCTCATCTGTGCTGCTTACCACCCACTTCCTAATCCCACCCAGATTTATGGGTGACTAATGGGATATTTGTCTCACCATAGGAAATGGGGACAGCCTGGTATACAGGAAAATAAACAAATATTCTTCATGTGGGAATGTCAACATGGAATGGTTATGAACTAAATAGTAGTGAAAAAAGCCACAAAATAGAGAGATTGGCAGATTATGAGATTTTTTAAGCACTAATGGTAAATATATACTTCATAACTACTGCATCTAAATGTGAAATGCATCCAAAGATTTGTCTCACGTGCTACGTTTTAGTAACACACATTTTTAGTGTGTGACTGCAGACCATAGCTGTTAGTCACCTGTGCTTTGCATTCAGAGGATTACAGTTTTCACTGTGTGACATATGTATGCCCAAGAGAGTAAACAGTGGGAAAAAAAATACACTGATGAAGAGAAGAAAATTAAGAAATCGGAGATAAATTTCACCATACTGTGACTTTTACTGTTTCACTTTTTAGATTCTTGATGAGAATTCCTAATTCTAACAGGAGTATTTAGAGTTCAATTAAAAAAAAACCCAACAAATATCTTCTGTGGAGATTAACAGCCTTATTTCCACCACGGGTGAATTTTGAGCTGAAAGTAATTGTCACGTGCACAGGTTTACATACCAGTTCCCCATCTTCAAGTTCTGAGCAGGGGAATAGCATCTTGGAAAAAAGGAAAATGCATGCTGCTTCTACATCCTTACCAGCTCACCCAAACATCTCTCCTAGCACAAAACACATTGATTTCATTCTAGAGAGCTAAATGAAACTTTTAGTACCACCTTTTGCCCTTAAGACTCAACAGAGTCTTAAGGATCTACAACACTTTGGATCTACACTGTTCCCATAATGCTGCCTCCAATATTCATTTAAATTCAATCAACCCTCATGGTTTACCACAATGCAATGAAGTCATTGCCACATGCTACTTAGACATCAGTAACAGATCTGTGCATGTTCTGTCAAGCCATTTCAACCAGGGGTTAAAATGCACCGACTAAACTTTTTCATCAACTGTTTATGACAGGACAGCTAAGGAATCATTAAACCACATTAAATCCGTGATGGGTCCTGCAAAAAAAAAAAAATCCATTTGAATCTGTTTTTGTAGTTCACTATGTAATAAATTTGAAGAAGTCCTCAGATGATTTTGAGGAGGATATGAAATGAGATGCAAGTTGTCACTTTTGATGTTTCTTGTCAGTAAAACCGCATCAGAACAGTATGTGATTCCATTTCTGTTTGTAAGAAGTCAAAACACTTGCTGAATAGCAAAAGAATGCTGAGTCAGGGCCAAAGCTGAAAATCACTGCTTTCTCATGCTCAAGCATGAGTATAGGCTTGGTAGGTTTGGGATCAAATTCAGTGTGATTAAATGGAAAATGTATAAGTCAAAAGTATTGTGAAAGATCGGTTAATTACCTGATCCAGAATTCTGATGTACCTGAAGAGAAAATGTTCTCATCTGAATTCAGGTTCTGTTAGTAGGAAACTTTGAGCCCATTTAGTTACTTTGGTTTCCAGATTTTAATGTGACCTGTCTGTAACCAAACTATAGAACAGAGACAAAATGACAGCTTGGTACAGAGCAGAGTCAAATGAAGCTCAAATATTTACTGTTTGCAAACAAAACATTAATGCCAATTAAATCAAGTTATTCCTAGGATAAAGACAAATAAAAAAAAAGGTTCTAATTGTTCAATTAAATTAAATGTTGTTCTAAAAAATCATGATATACATAAGGCATTTCCAACAAGAAGCAGCTAAATTTAAGCATTGTTTTATTCTGTTCAAATTATTGTTTGCACTGGCATATGACACATCTGTGTTCCATTATCTTTATTTACCAGGAAGAGTAAATATTGCTTCTTTTTCCTTCCCCTTCTTCCCTATTTGGAGGTCACCTTTTCCAAAGATGCTCGATGTCAAAGGGCAGTGAAGACTGCTCGGTACCTTGCCAGTACATTCACCTCCTATGCTATTTATTTTCTAGCTATCACTACATTTGGCTAAGAACCAATTTAGCTAGAAAAGCAAGTGTTCATGCCAGGGCTGATCTGTCAAAACAGGCATGTAAGTGAGCTGATTGCACAGGCCTTCTTGTGCCAGCTTTGCTCCTGAAGCCAGTTCTTCACTGTCTCCTTTGGAGTGTTGTGCGAAACACGGTCTGCATGAGCATGAATTCGCTTAGGAAGACCTCATATGCCATGCACAAATCTGACATGTGGGCTTGGGGGTCAGAGGACATGTTACAAGGATTTCTGCAAGGTGTGCGACTTGTCATATGAAATAAAACTTCCTGTTTGCTAATGTCTGGCAAAGTACTCCCAGTAAACACAGGACAAATAGCTTGGCCAGTATGAAAACTGTCTCTGCTATTAACTTCTTATTCCTTGTATTTCGATATCTGTTAATGAGAAAATAGAGTTTTATCTGTTTGACTTAGCAGTCAATAAAAAAAAAAATTCAGTTCTCTTGAAATACCATTCTTTTGCCAACTTATTGGACGATATGAAGTCTCAAACTTAATTGTTTGAGAGATTTGTTTCACATCTTAAATAGTCTTACTGAAGTGATATTCAGACGATTTTGGAAAGATGGGAGGAATATAACCTTGTTTAAAAAAAGAACCTTACACTTATTTTATTCATATATTCTGACTCCAGAGTTCAAAAATATCCCAATTTTAATTGGTGATGGGGGAGAATGACGCGTGAACACTTTGAAAAACTGGATTTTCAACCATTGGGTAGAACTCTTATTACCTATCATGCCTCAGTGTTTTCCCACTTAATTTAGTCTTTCCCTCCTGGCTGTAAGTGAGCAAGTAAGCTGATGACCAAATAACGTTAGACACTTTCTTACATTTAGCTGTCATGGAGTGCTAAAATTTTAGCACTCTGGCTCTCATTAGCAAAAAGAGAGTAGGATCTCTGGACTATTGCATGTAAAGAGCTGTTTCTCTAGAGCTGCCTTAAACTAAGCTCTCTCCAGACACTCCCAGCTAGGCTGCTTGCAGAGGTAACCCAGCAAAACCTCAGGGGTGATTGCTTGCCCCAGAGTGAATGGCACATAGGTATTCTACCAGGAACCCAGCACATGTTCCTAAAGCCACTGCTTCCTGGTCGTTTTTCTGCCATGGCTGAACCGATTTTGCCTCTGGCAAATGCAGTCCTGTTTTGGATATTTTTGGGTCTGTGGAACAGGTATATCTTACAATTCAGTACTGAAAAAAGGTATTATGTCTGTTCCTCTGAAACTGAAGATTTAGCCCTGTTTTTTTTTCAGAACACTCTGACCAGCATGTCAGTAAAAGACAGCTAAAATCTGGATAACATGTATTTCCTCTTTCAGTGTACTTATTACAAATCCAAGCGGTAGTGGCGTTTACTTTGGAGAGCAGGTGGAGTCTTCAGAAATGAAGGTAAGATGAGAGCCAAGGGAGAGTGCAAGGCAGGGGCACAGTCCCAGCCATGAAGAACAGAGTAGGTCTGGTGGCAGTACTCTGGGTCAGACAGAAGTCCACTGCTTACCAAATGGGTCAGTAGTGCTGAATCGGAGTCAAGTCACCAAGACAAGGTTGGACATAGCTTACTTACAGTGCAGTTCAGCAAGGGCCATGGGCTGGAGCCTGAGCTCAAATGCAACTCTGGGCCCAAAGGAAAGAGGATGTGTGGATGGAGGCCCGGAATGAGACTGAGGAGGATGATACTGGTGCAGTCAGGGGCCTAATCTTTCCCTCCTGTAGAGCTCTATAGCTCTTGCATCAGGGTGTCACTCTTATCCTTGTTCAATAGGTAGAGTCAACAGCAAGCTTCATCCTCTCAAATCTAGTTTGTTTTAAGCAAATCTCATTCACAAAGAAATCTGTGGGGACATTCTAGTTCTTCACAGTAACTGTCACAATGTTTAAGCAGACCTGATCTCATTTTTAGATTTAGTTTTTGACAGTGCATTTCAGAGGAGTTTAAAACACATCGATCTTTTAGTTTTAGTATTTCAGTTACATAAATGCAGTGCCTGGAAAGCTGATAAGAACTCATATAGATCTATTTGAGTTCCTGCCAATTTACGTATGCAATTTTGGCATTTTGCAATGGATTCTGCTGAGCACTTTAACTTGTCCACACAATTTGAGAACGGTTTTAGAGCAGCATATTAAATGAGGCATGTGAAATATGCTACATGGATAATCAATGGGACTGAGTCTTCATATTGCAAACTTGTACTTCTGCGGGATTGTTCATCTTTTAGATGAAGGCCTAGACTACTATGTGTAAACCAGATTTTAAGGAAATAAAAACAAAACTTATTCAAAATTTTCTCTTCTTTCTTGCACTGCTTATTTAATTCCACATTCTCAGTCTATTTTACTATCACTGTACATTGTCTGTCTTAATCTCACTTAACAGTGTGATCATGATTGTTTTCTTCATAACCTGTCACGTTGTCACCAGCATATAAGAGGAATTTTTTTTTCCAGCGCCTGTTTCTTTGTACTTTTCCATCCTTAATGGCAAGATCGTCCTCTCATTT
>VZTA01022326.1:107615-126544 GCA_013398855.1 Mohoua ochrocephala
CCTTTCAATACCAAGAGAGGTTTATTATATCTATGAGTACCTATGAGATTGACAGTACTTCTATGAAAACATTTGTGCATAGTTTCAATCAAGTGCTTGTTGACTCCTGGTAGACTGTTATGATAATGGCTCTAGTAGAAAAGGAAGAACATTTGGTACATACAGAGGTTACCTTGCGTTAAAAACAACTAAGAAACACCGTTGCTCAAGGCAGGAGGAGAAGCAAGTACCATACTGCTTTTGAAATTCTGTTTATCTTTGCATTTGTTGATATGGAAACATCACTTTGAGCTATCTGTCCATACAAGGTCAGAAAGATGTTGGAATCAAATGGTATCAAACTAAAGGATAAGTGTCTCCTTTATGACCTGTTACTTGCGTCATTGGCAATGGAAAAGAAAGGAAGTAGCAAAAAGTCTGGCTGCTGCCTTACATTGGCTGAGATTAACATAATCTGCATAAACTGGAAATGGTCCATAAGGGTGGAATTCTTACATTAAATGCAATTCTCTGCATCTCTGAGTTAGTAACCTCATTGTCAAGTGCACGTTTAGGCAAAAGCATGCCATCCTATATCCTGTAAGTGGCTTAAGGTAGGTAGTCTGTACACATTCAAAGTAAGGGAGAATTAATCCTACTGAAAAGATTATTATGCCCATCTGGATATGATCGACGTGCAGACCAAACTACACGGCTTTTCCTTCCTCTTTACTAATGGTAAGTGCCCTGTCTGAGGTTTACAAGCATTACCTGTTCCAAGAAACTGAAGGCTTTAAGCTGGAACAGCTCACTGACAGTTCACTGAGGTGAACAGAAATTCCTGTTTTAAAGTAAACTTAGTTTATTTTGCAGTAACTACTCAAACTTCCTGCACAGGTACAAACAAGTTTTTATTTATTTCAGGAGGAATTCTGCCTGAATACATGGTGGTGACACGGGTTGACTAGAAAAGTATATATTTAAAGATACAGAAAAATACAGATGTATTAAAAAAAGTTTAGTTACAGGTGCAATATTTATATAACCAATAAGAAATCACAAGAAACATGTTAATTTCAAAATCGTTAGAATGACTGGTATCTCAATCCTCCCCTGCTATATTGATGTACACAATAGAGTTTCATAGTGTTTACTCAGGACTTAAAACTATGAATCTGACTATCTGATTTATCAAATGGATGTACAGTCAATAGTTAAAATATGTACCTAAGGCTTCACTTTGACTTTTTTATTGTATATCAAAAGTCCTTTGCTAAAAATAAGAGAGAACATAGTTTGAAAACTCTTATGCCTAAGCTTTGGAAGAAAAGATGATCTGCCTTTCATCTAGCCTTCACTAGCATGTTTCTCATAGTTATTATTGTCAAGATTATAAATGCGATTCTTGATTTCAAACCAATTTGCCAGCAGGAAGCCTCCTTGGGAACGACATGTAGCAACACCTGCTGGGCAAATCGGCCCTGTAAGGTAATAAGCCAGTCAAAAACTAAACTAAAAAAAGAAATCAACTAAAACTCTTCACTGTTGCATTCACCTCATACTTTGAGGATCTCTAATAATGACTTTTCAAGTAGAAGGGGTGCACTATGCTGAAAGTTTTGAAACTATTTGAAGGAATTGTTGCCTAGTTGGGTCACATATTGAAATTGCCTAACAAATTTTTCTGTTCGTTTGCCCTGTGACTACAAAACAGAAAGGGAAAAGAGTCTCTATTTTCTGGTTTTGTGTATAATATATCTATTACAAAACAAGACAAGTGGCATACAGAAAAGTGAGTAACCCAGTGTACACGGTCCCTGGCAGTACTGGTAAGCTTGAGGGAAGACCAGCAGGATACTGGTGTCATTGTACAGCTGCCCTCAATATGAAAGCTCACGTGGGAGGGGTGATGTAGACCTTATTTACCCTTTAAAGAAGTGGGTTACTTTGGGAGAACCCTTTTCTTTCCAGGTAATTTGCTTCATTAGAGCAGATTTTCATGATGTGCCAGCATAGGACGAAGGTTTGACATAATCATAAGAGGTTTGACATCATCCTGCTTGAGGCAGGAGAAAGGGGAAATGGTTTCCTCGAAGTTGTCTGCTCTGTATTTTGTAGCGTTTTTATTTATCTTGGGAGAAGTTCTCTAACTTGTTGAGCTCAAACTCCTAGAACAAGAAGCCGTGTCGCTAATGCTGCCCTCAGCCTAACCAAGTCTGCCTCAAAAATTAGTTTTGACCATGTCAAGAAACTGTTAACCCCTTAGAGCCTGAGCCTATATGTGAGAAAACTTATTTTCTCAAAAATTACTTCATCTCTCTGACTGAAAATCATTCCTCTCACAACACAGAAAAGGAAGAAAGAAAAAAGTGCTACTTTTGCCACTGTAAAATGAAACAGAAAAGACATTTTAATTTAGTAATTCAGTTAGCTGGTGTTACACTTTCTTTTCCTATAGTACCAATTTAGAGGGGAAATAAAATGAAATTAAATCAGAAATTGTATTGATTAAGATCCTCCATTTGTAGTATAAATATACATAAAGTTTGAACATATAAATAAGATTGTAGCAGCCATATCTTTTATGACCACAAAAGCAAACTAAAACCCACTTTAAAAGCTCAGATAATGTTGGAAGAGGAAACAGAAAATGGTCGGGAAGAAAAAAAACCAAACAAACCCCTGAGTTTCTAAACCCTGCATCACTTGCAGAGTTTACACATTAGCACAAAATTGTTTGTCATTTTTTTGGGTTCAAAGTTATGCTTCTGACATTTAAATATGTGGTACAAATCTACAAGCCAATACCCTCATTCTAACTATTTAAGAAAGGTGTCAGGGCTAATTGAAGTGTCTGTGTCATTTCTGTGTATGTTTTTCAGTATCAAGGGCTATAGCATGTCAAAGGAAAGGCTTTTGTTGAACAGAGCAATTTTTTAAAGTGCTTTTAATTAACATTCATTTCCAGGTTGAGTTTGAGAGCTTAAAGACACTTTTGTTAAGCATTTCTGAGTATTCTTCAGAAACAGTCAAGTGAGAAGTGACTCTTAACAAATGTAAAAGGAGCTTTGGTGAAGAGAAGCAGAAATATCTTCTCACTGCTTCTAAAATTCCTAGTTTTCTCTGATATTTGACATATCCATACTTTTCCTTCTTCTTCATGGTTGTCATAAAGAGCAGTTCTGTGGTTTGCACAAGCACAAAACATACCCTGGAACTTGGAAGTCTGCCTGACGTGGAGACTAATGTGTTATTAATTGTTGAGAAAAAAACAAGGAAACAAGCACATATAGGTGCTGCCAGACGCGTTACTGCTTATGCACATATTGTGCATTTTGTAATTTCGGATTAAACTAATGTAAAAAGGATTAAAATTACTCTCCTGAGTCAGTGTAAAGATCATATGGGTTACACTTGTAATGTTAAATGTGTCCGTGACTAAAAGGGATCTGTACCCTGCAGGCTGAGTTGTCCAGTGGGGTTTGCCTCCACAGAGCTCAGGGGTGGAACAATGGTGCTACTTTGCCAAAAGATGAGATCATCAGTGCTAAACATAACAAATTTATGCAATGGCTTTGCTCACAGGGAAACACAGTGAGCAATTACTGGCTATACACTGCATTCATGCCACCCACTTCACAGGTATCTTTCACACACAAGAGCTGAGGCATCTTTTTTCCAGGTTGAGAAGCCCTACCTTACCAGTTCAGAATTGCCTGTACAGAAGCCATCCCCATAACACCTCTACTGCCCTTTGAACATTTTCAAGTCTGCAGTATTAAAGATGAGCATATGCCATGGAAACTTCCTGTGGGAAGTGATTTCTATCCCTTCCCTCATAAATTTTAACACTTGACTTCCTCTTTCGACTGCATTGAACAGAGGAACCCTTATGGAACTATTATAGCTCTAAAAACACGCAATACCAACTTGCTCTGTGAACACAATGTTTGTAAATCAGCTAAACCTAGCGGCAGAGTTTCTAATGTGACCAGTTTTTGGGTACATGCCTTTGCACAAAATCATTTCCTCTTCTTCCCTGCTCTTCAAATCTTCTCACTGCAGAGTTTTAGCATGACTAAAAGAAAAAGTTTACCCTCCTGCTCAGCCAGGAACTACAATCAAGATTTCAAATATGCTCTTGAATAAACAGAGGCCTAGAAGAGGGTCTAACAGAGCCTTCACAAGCAACACTTGAAACACAATCATAGTATGAAATTGCACAGCTTTGCATTAAGAAAATTCAACCCAGGGCTAATTGATTTGAATGCTGCTTTATCAACAATACATTACACAGGAAAGCTCAATATTTAGTATGGTTTAGTTTTCCAAGATTAAATTTGTAAAAGCCCACTGCATCACCAATGGAAACAATTCCACCCACCTGAGGACGACCCTTGAACCTGAAGAGCAACCAAGCATCATGACGTTTCTCAGTTGCTTCCTTACTCTTAAGATCTTGTACAGCTGCTTTTGAATTCAAACCATTCTTTTCTGCTATTTTCTGTTTTATTGAATTTCACCCAAGAGAGAAGTGATTCACAGAAGTTTTCCTGAGTGTGGCTTTAGGCACATCTGTAATGTACAATGAAAGGAGAACAATACACAACAGAAAGAGAGATTCTGTTATGGACCAAATTGCTTTTTCTAGGTCATATTGAGCACCTCCTTATACGGGAAACAGCTAAAACCCAGTAGAACAACTCCCATGAAGAGCTGTTACCTTGTGAGAGAAAGGACACCATAGTTCAAATACTAGATTTATTAAGCATTGTCTTGTAGCTTTGGTTTTTTGGTTTGTTTTTTGGGAGGGTTCTTTCTTTCTTTCTTTGCTTTGTTTTCCTTCCTTTTTTCTTACCAAACCAAGATTTTCTGTCTAGTACTCATCTCACCTTTCTAGACATCAATAACACATCTTACCTACATCCTAAACTGCTTTCTAAACTACTTCTGGTCAGCTCAGAAAACTTTAGTTTCTGGAACACTTTGCTTTCTGCTTTCTGAACTTCACATATCATCTGTCACTTGGATCACCTTCATCCTATTTGTTTTCATTTTGTTTTCTCTCACTGAGAAGATCACAGAATGACCTTGTAGAGGTCTTATACAAATTTATGTGTTACTTAAGTCCAATTTCTCAAAATATTTTTGTTGAAGTCATGTGAAGAGAATAACCCAGATGATCCTGCAACTCATGCTAAAGTATGTTGAATACCTAAACTTAGCAACACAAACACAAAATCGAATGCTTATTCTTACATAACAGCCATGCAATACCATATATTACAGTGCTGTAATGCATTTGATATTGTCTGTCAAAGTGTAATGGATATAGAAATCTTTGTGCAGTATTTTGAAAGACCACTAAAAGTGACAGAGAAATGTATACCTGAGCATGCCTGTGTTTGAACACTAGCTGCAAATTTTGGCTGGAGTTTCAGAACTTCTTTAAATTTGGACCCCTTGATTCTTCAAATGATGGGAAAAAACATCCTGCTTATTTGTTATTTGATTTCTTGCAGATAATGAGAATAAAGAAAAACAACTGTTTGCTCACACAAAAGCATCAAGAAGTCTCAGTGTTTGGACTCTGTGCACTGGAGTTTTCTCCTTTCTTTTCCTTTGGAGGATTTCTGTATTACTCAGAAGGGGAAGCTTGGAGAGATCTTTGCCTCATCCATTTCAATTCTCCAGTTCTTCTCCCACTGCATAAAACTGATGCACAGCATCATGGCTGACAACATAAACACAATCTCCTCTTGGAGAAAATTGGTAAAACCTACACCTTCTCCTGTAGGTCTTCTCTTTTCTCTTACTGCATACACTATGAAAACCATCATTCTATTTAACACTTGATATTGAATCAAAGCCCAGAGATTTTAAAACCTTAAACTACTGTGCACCATCTACAGATAGACCCTTTGAAATAGTGGGATTCAGGTGGAACTGTAAATAATATGAGAAATATTTTCCAAGACAGAGAAATCCTAATATTAAACTTAGAGTTAATCAAATATGATATGTCAGTATGAAACACTAAATCAAGACAGCATCTTACAGGCATCTGCCAGTTTACTTTAAATATCTAATTATAGCAAGAGTCAACACAATTGATGGGATAGTTATCTGCTACTGAACTTTAGTGCACAGAAATAATAAATTCATTTTCATCCAACAGTCATAAGCTACTTTGCTCTACTTTAGCCTCTCATAGCATAGTTGTTTCCCAGAAGCTGCATCCAAACCTTTTACGAAACTATGCGCAATTCCACAAGGGACTGAAGTGTCACTTTCACGGATTTAGTTTATTCCTCAGGGTGACACGAGAGGAATCATCTATTTATGTCTTTCGTGTAAGAAACTAATGCAGAAATCTTCTGTTTCATAGCTAACGCAACTGCGGGAATTTAGTGCAGGTGTAACCATTCCCCTTTATCAGAGGCAACCCTGATCCCACTGGATGTAAGCACTTCAAACCTGCTGAAAGATGGACACATAGTTACACACTCCCTACAGCGGCTTCCAGGATCACCCAGAAACCATCTCAAACCTTTCAAGACCTAAAGCCAATCTGAGAAGATCACTTGGCGACCTATGAAGCGTGCTGGCACTGCTGGAGTGCAGAATCTTGTCTGTAACAGTACAAATGTGCAGTTTCAATGTTATATATACATGCTATTTTTGTTCTCTGCCAAAACAATCATTCTGATCAAAGACTGCTAGTCCTGTAAATTTATGACATCCAATGTCTCTATTTTCACATTTAATAAATGCCACTGTCAAATCACTATCTGAAGGACTATTGTGGTAGATCAGGTAAAACCAGCAATCACATTTTGGAAGGATTCCAGCCTTACAAAACTAAGTGTGGTTGTTACTCATGTTTTCAGGTATGTACCTTCCCCAGCATCTAATCTAATCTTTACTGCAGACTGCTAGTTAGCATCATGCTGTCAAGGCAGAAGGAAGGAATAATTATTAAGACAGCAGTTTGCAGAGAAGCAGGGCTATTTCCTACATGTGCCTAGTATCACACAGTATGTACGTTCCAAACACAGCCTCTGTGTTCTGAGAAGACACACTGGCAGGAACTTTCTGAGAGAGTATTTGGTAACTTTGCACTGGAAGCCATAATCCTTGCCTACCTTCTAAACCACAAACCCCCTCACTTTTAGAAGCTGACAACCAAAACTTTCACCCACCCTGCCACCAAGATTTGAAAAAATACTTGATGCGGCATTTCTCAACTGGGTGTCCAACTTCACATACATATGTAACATGCCTAGTGTGTACAAAAGCATGAAGACAACTAGTCTACAGAAAGACGTATTTCTCAGTAAAACAAGCCCTTTAAACATCATACTTTGTGTTGTTTTCTAAAGTCTTCAGTCTGGAGAAAATTGTTAACACAATGTTATGTCCAACAAATTGAATACCTTTGCCAGTGCCTATGATTCCAGACAATGCAGGCTTCTAAGATAACAAATATATCCATTTAGCTAAAAATAAACAAGTACCAGTCCACTCACATGCATGGCAGTGAAACCTCCTCTTAAAGCAAGTGCAGGCCTCTCTCTTTCAACAAATCACGTTAATACAAGGAATAAAAATGTTTCCTCTAACCACTTGACTTTGAAACCATCAAATAAACAAGAAAACAGTCCAAGACTGGCCAGTAGGTCCTGCACATAGCTTGCAGAACTGCATATCTGGAGACCATTGATTCCCTTGATGGCACACCCTCCTTTTGTGCTGCAGGCATCTTGTACATGTGAAGAAGGTATAATTTCTTGACAGTCTTATATATAGCACAAGGTTCTAATTTAGTCCACAACGGAATGACTGAAAACAACAAAAATTGTCTCTCTGGAGTCATTATTGATTAAAGGAGAGAAGAGAGAGAAAAAAAGGAAGAATTTGAGTAACACTCGTGACATCATAACTTCACTCACCTAGAATCCCAATGCTGCCCTAAAACCTAAGACAGAGAGCAACTGCTGCGAAGCTGTTATTCTGTTTCATAAGGAGAAGTTCCATCCACCATTAACATTTCAGCTACTGAAAACATGTCATCCCTTTCCATTGGTACACCAGCATTCTCCTCCCAAGAAGAGACTTGCTCAGCCACAAATCCCTACAGACCTGGAAGGCTTGTACATGGGTGTACTATGGTGAACTGGTCCGGGGAATATGATANCAAGCACCCTGTCCAGACTAAAAAAACTGTTACAAAATATGGGTTAGAAAACCAGAAACAATCACAAAATTTTTATGTTAGAAATCACTACCTCTATCTCATGACAGTTAGAAGGTCTCAGGTAGAAACTTGAGTTAAGAAAGAAAGGACTCTTTTAGAAAATTCCTCAGCTAAAGCAAAACAAGGTAATGTTTTTTCCCACTTTTGGCTTATGAGTTTACTGCATTTGATTTTGCAACTATAGTTTTGAAGTAAAGAACATAAATCTCGATTTTCTTCTATTCAATCATCAAAACACAGAAGCATAGATCTTATATTTTCGAAGACACATCAAGGCTTCAGATACAGTCACCAAAATTCAAGTTTCCCCTTGTCCTTCTGTTTTCTGCAAATTTTAGAAAACACTCTTAACCTCAGGTTTAAGAGAGTGACAAACAAGGTAAACATTATGTTTTTAATTGCTGAATTCTTCACAGCATTTTGCTGAAGTAGAAATACTTTTGATTCCCTTCAAAGTTTCTTGGCAGGAAAGTAGATCGAGGAAGGATATGCCCATGCTTGGTTTTCCCCTTTTGGCCCATTGAAAAAAATACAGGAAGAAAAATTCAAATCTGGAGTTTTCTTCATCTCTAGCAGTTGATGGAATAATTCAAGTTTGAAATTCAAATTTTGAATCTAAACCCTCACATCTGCATTTATGTTTTTGTGCCAATAAAGCAACATTTATGTTATTTACAGGCATTGCTTTTGGGGGGTGGGGGGGGGAGCCATTAAAGGACTTAGCACTGCAATATATGAGCTATCAGTCTTCTGTTTGTCTTGCTATAGGCATTTGTTCAATCTTTCTGCCAACGAGCTCAGGACTGAAGTGGATAGGCTGTGCTGGACTGATGCTGTTCAGCTCCTCTGGGTTGTTGCATATGGAGGAAGGTCTCAGTTCCCACTCACCCTTTAGTCCCTAAGACATTAGTAGAGTTGTCCTCCCTCTCAGGTAAGAGGTTATTATTTCCAAATACCAGATGGAGAACAGTGGTATAAAAAGGGCCAGCAACTTCCAAAAATCAGAGAAGAAATCAGTGAAGAGCAGACACTAAAGCCAGATCTGTGAAGTTCAGCATTAATGGATGGTATATCCCTCCTCAGTGTGTGCATGCAGGCATTCTGGTTTAGAGAGTGGCTCATTCCTCACCCCCTTTCTGTACTGCCAGAAGCATCCAGTAAAAAGAGCATTCGGCAATAAAACACAGACTCAAAATCTCAAGCAAGTATCAGATGGATGACAGTCTTCCATGCCTGGCAGCACTCAAAAAAAGTTTCATTAGAGTAGCATATCACTATCTGAAGGTGGTGCTCCTGGCCAAGTCACAGTAAGGAACTGCCTGCCTCTCAAGCTGGGGGATGTCACAGCTTCCAGAAACGGGACACCAGCCTGCTCAGACCGCAATACTTACTGCAGTAGCATTATTTACTAGAGACAAATCATAAAGCCTCAGAGCAAAACATTAGAGGGAGCTTCACACAAGATTCCAAGCAATCCAGATGTTTTAATCTCTTTATATTGAAGATACCTAGAAATGTTATTTCAGAAATACATGCGAACCAACAAAATTTTAAAAGTGACACACAGTGTGTACTTGGGATCTTACTGTTTGCCTGCTTTTTCACTTTTCCATTTTAAGCTCACAACCACTTTTTCCAGAATGACTTCTAGGAGCAACGAGATGTGGAAAAGTAAAAAAGGCGTCATTCTTCCATTAAAAAGTAATTCTGTCTTGTCAAAGGATTAATGCATTTTATTAAATATATACATATGTGTGTATGCATATATCATCAAATGAGTTAGCCTGATTGTTGTTGAATAGAAGAAAGGCAAAATTTCACAATAATTATTCTGACCCTGGAACATTTTTAAAGCACATCCATCCCCAAAGCACCTACCACAAACCTTTAACCTCTCCTTCTTTTTTAACAGAAAGTAAAAAGAAAAAGCCACTTTGAAACACAATCCAGTATAAATCTGACGAGTCAGACCAAAGAACACAGCATAACATATGCTTGTAATAGCCAAGATCAAAGATGATGAAATTAGTTCCACTTTATTCTCATATAACATGGCCTACTAGTAATTCACATGATGCTTTGACTAGAATTTAGTCACCCTTGTTATAAAAAACACGGGTTGTCCATTCAGATCTTCATAATTTAGGCAAAATTAAACTTCTCATTAAAACCATGGGAAAATAAAAAGTACTTAAACACCCCTTTGAAGATAGAAAAAGCTGGATCATCATTATTTAGGAAGCTGCCTGGTTTTACAGAGCCTTATATCCATGATGTACTGCAATGAGCTTGCTGCTTTGCCTTTGAAAGGACAAGATCAGGCAATAACCAAGCAGACGTGACCCTTATGAGGCAACAAACTGATCTCCTCAAGACTGATTACTTAAATCACACTAAACATTCTGTGTATTATTACGAAGTGCTGAGTTTTATGGAAATTTAAAACCCACCTGTCAGGGTCCTTCTAAGGCAGGTAAGCAAACATTCCTTACTGAAAATATAACACGCTAGACATTCAAGATCTCCTGTATTTGTTCTCTGAAGAAGCAGAGGAATAAATTTCTGGTGAAATCTTTCACAGCTCTTAGCAGAATACTGTAAATTCTTTTCAAAACTCTTCCCTCATTTTGATGATATTTCAGCCTCTCCAGGCAATTAAATTAAACTCTTCATAGCGCAAAGACAGCTCAAGCCTCGCTGGCATTTTAATCTATCTCTCAGGTTTCTGCTAGTCACATGAAGCCCTGTGAGACAAGACTGAGAACTCCCAGCACACCTCTCCCTTTTATCCAAGGTTTGTAGTTAGACATGCAAACAGAGATTGGAGCTGAAACTATCTATATTGCTTCCAGATATAGATAATCAGAAGTAATATATCTTCCACATCCATTTGATCAGAGGAAATGCCAACCACCCAAGTGTTCAAAAGCTAAGTCCTGCCAATATTCCCCCAGAAGACCTTACATATTGCAGTCCCAACATATTGGTAAAGCAGTAGAAACCCTGAACACAAATTTCCTGACACTTAGAATCTAGGCATGGAAAGAGCCTCTGGTGATTACTGATAGAGGACCCCTGTGTGGTAGCTTACAAAAGCTAGAACACTATCAAGCCATAAAGATTTTCATCATCCCAATACTGACATCAAAAACAGGGGCAGTCTCAACTCAACTTATTGAGCACATCCTTGTTAAAGAGGGGGGAGAGAGAGAGAGAAAGTTCAATGCTGCAATTTCCCACAAGGCAAAGCAGCAAAGTACAACAGATTAGATCACCTGAGATGCGCTTCCGCTCATCCATCACACTGTTGTACCCAGGAACGCTGGAATGCATCAAAATTAGTCCCGACATGAAAAACTGTTGATTGCCTGCTCTGTGCTATGCTTTCTGACAGATCCAGCTGAATGGAAGAAAATTATGCAAAGAATATTTTGAAGCACTGAATACAGCCTAAGTACTGTCTATCTGAACACCTTGTTTAACTTTTATTACTTATTAAGAAGAAATTAATAATAATGATTTTCTAAGGAAATGTAGAATATGTATCAACGCAATCTTTCGGAAAAAGTTAGACAAATGTCTCCCAGAAATGACTTAGCAATGCAGTAAAATTTGTCATTCTGGCTTTCTAGTCCTGTGTTTTTATTATTCTATGTATCAACACTCGTCTGAACTCTACTACAAGCACTGGGACAGATACATGAGATTGTGTGTGCTCTTTTGGGATGTATCAAGTTTTCTTATATTGGATAGAGCTTGATAGACTTTTCACAAATTGCTTAATCACATACTGAACCTTCTTATACTTCTGGTCTCCATAGTTCTCGACAATAATGTGATCCAAAACTTAATTTTACTCGGCGTGGGAAGGTACTTCCTTTGGCCTGATAATTGTATTGACTGTTCCTATTTTCTGGGCACTGAAAGAGAGGGAATAATTGTTCCTTAATCAATTTTTTTCATAGCCTACACAATGCTGATCAATGCTACCACATCTGTCTCCCGCTGTCTGTTTTGCAGGCTGAAGAGTCCTAGTTTATTAAGCATTTCTTAATATGAAAACTCTTCCATTTCTTTGATCATGCTTGTCATCTTTCTTTTTACTTTCACAAGCTGTTCCTTTCTGAGATAGGATGATTAGAATAGCATGAAGCACTCAAGATAGGTACGTGCCATGGGTTTATATAACAATGTAATCAGATATTGTGGGTGTCTAAATTCTTTTGCTAATAATACTTAACATTCTTCCTCTCTTTTTTGTTGCTATTGACACGAATCAGATTTTTTATAGAGCAGCTTATAATAATGTAAGAAGTTTTTGCTGAGTAGAATCAGATAATTTACCTGACAGGGTAGAGGTAGCAGTTGTCTTTTTACCTATTTGCGTTGTTTTCAATCTATTAAAACTATTCACTTCCTGCTTTACTACATAACCATTACTACAAAACAAATTTGTGCAATGATTTGCAGTCAATGTTTACTTTTTAAATTTTGTTTTGACTCACTAGAAAAATTTTCCATTTCATCATTTACTCCCTTTCCAGTGTGAATGTTTGCACGGCAGCACTCCTAAAAGAGACAATAATGTACCTTCCCTGGTAACCTACGTTGAAAACTTCTTGCCTCCGCTCATTATTTTAAGGGAATCTGTATAACAATGGGGATAATGAAAAGATGTGGATAAATATTTTAAATATTAGACTGATATAATAAAATTAAATTAAAGCTCAGTAATAAAGAACTTAACACATGAGGAAAAAGGTGACCTGAAATACCCACATACAATGAGATACTAAGAAATCATTATATTTGCTTTCAAAAATTACCTTAAAAGAAAAGAATGATGTACTACTTGCATACTCCATGAGTTTGATAAAAAAATTTAAATTTTGAATTTCACTGACAGATGCATGAAGTCGTGGAGCAGAAAAGTTGCAGTATGTTTTCAAAAGGTCCCTTGAGAGATCACTAATCCAATTTCCTGCTCAAAGCATCATCAAATAAGTTTAGCCCGATTTTCCCATTTTGTCCATGCCTTAGAAACCTAAAAAAAAGAAAAAGAAATGCCTACATTGTTTGGAAATCAGCTTCAATATTAAATATAATTTTTTTTTCTAATATCCTGTCTTAAACACTCTTAATTTAACTTACACCTGTTGTCTCTTATGCTCCTGTCATGCACCAGTGTGGAAAGCCTTTATATTCACAATGACATCCTCATAGGTGCCGTGAGGCTGCTCTTAGATCCTCCCAAAGTTGTCTCTTCTCCATGCTGAACAAAGCTGTCTTCTTCAGCCCCTGCTGGTCAAGTTTATCAAGCTGACAATTTCCCTCATCTTGCCGACCTTTTAATACCTCAGAGATTTTAGTTCAGCTATATAATAAGTACTATCATGGATGTAAGGTTTGTATAATAGAATTCTGTGTGACTCATAGAAATATTAGTAAAGCATTTCAGACCTACTGTGATTATTAGTAACAATTTCAAACAAAAGGAATCTAATTTCTAGGAAAACCTTCCTAAAAATTTTATGAGAACTGTCACAATTCTTATATTAATTCTTTACTGTGTTTGTTAATGTAACGAATGTAATTATTTTCCACTGAATTTACTGACATGAATAGCCTAACACCTTTAAAGTACTTCACAAATTTCCGTATAACATGAGAAGCATTTATTATGTGAGTATGCACACTCACATATTTGTATATATGCAAGTACATATGGCATCATGTGGGACCCTTCCAACTCAACATATTCTGTGACTCTGTGATTTGATATAGAGACACGACTAGTTACTTTGAATTAGTGTATGGAATCACCCTCATTCACAATGTGCACACAAATATAGAAAGTAGAATATTTTCAAACTTTCACAGAATTTATAATTCAAAGTGCTAATTTTTTTTCCCCTTGCATAAAGAGTATTTCCAGGATTTCTTGTTTACAGAAAATAAGATCCCCCAAATTGGTTTTAGTCAAATATAACAGCAGCTTGTTAGTAATTTGTGGTCAAAGGACAGTTTTCATGAAACATAAGTTCCTCTTTAATGCAATTTTCATGAAACTGTCCTTTAGGATGTGTGCAGCCTTCACAGTCAGTAAGACACATTCAAAAGACCTTATTCTGTAAGGAAAAAATGTCTGTTTGTATTCCTATTTGAAATCATACACACAAGGAGCCATCAAGCCTACTGTTTCCTTCATCATTACTTTACACAGGCTTGGAAAATGCACTTTGGTCCTGATTTAAATTTATGGTGTTCAGCAAATTGTTTATTCTGATTGGTTCTTTAACAGAAAAGTTTAGGACTGAAATTAAGTTGTCTGATTATTACTTTATCAAAGTGATTAAATCTATTGAAATACACTCAGGGTATTTCAGAGACTGAAATTAACGTTCCAGTAATCTACCACAGATAAAACTTGCAAGAAAAATGTTGAATAGGCAGTTTCTGAAAGCTATCTGTTATGAAGGTATTTGCTTATTTATTCTTGTTTCCAGCTTTGAGTCATCACTGTTTCTTTTGTAGGTGGAAGTAATGACAACACTGAAACAGCTTTGAGAAACTATTCTCTGGTTCAGTGAACTGAAAATTACACAACCTCTCTTGAGGTTCTGTTTGAATTTTTGAAGTGGTTATACAAAGTCTTCAAAGATGTTTGCATTCAAATAAGACAGAGTAGAAAATAAACTGGGGACAAATCTAGCTTACCTTATCCATTTAGATTGTCCTATGGATGTTAATGACACTATTTAACATGAAAAATATATGAAAATAAATTTTATTGCATTAAATTTGTAGTCAGCAACACATAACATGCTTTCAATCCACGAAGGAAATAAGTTTCAATAGCATTGTTATAAAATCTATTATTGTGTAGTACTTTCTTTAATAGTCTTTATGGGAATCATTTTTAGATTTCATAGTCCTTTTCTATGTTGAAGAGGTGACCTAAAATATAAGTTTCCAAAGAGGTTTTCAGACAGAAAAGTGTGGGAGGGAATGTTTCCAAATGCTTATGACTGTTTCCTCAGCAGTTTTCCAGTGTTTTTTTGGTGCTTTTTTATATTTTAGCTAATCTCTGAGTGGATGTGAAAATACACATGTTAAGAGTGAAATGTAAATCCCCTATTCATGCTGACTATTCATCCTTGAAAAGAGAGGGGGAAAAGTGAACCAAAAGCAGACTGACTGCTCTTTCCACCTGAACTACAAGAACTGGGAATGAGTTTGCTTCACCATACACATGCTTTTCTGGGTTTCTAAAGAGATAATGTGACATAGATTTTCTTAAAGTGCCATTTCAGCGGATGAAATATTAACTCCCAAGATTTTCAAGAGTTCTGAGAAATAAAACAAGATATGTTTCCTCAGAAGCTTCCCAATAACACCTATCTTGTCTGTCAGTTCTAGGAATATCACTTCTAGTAAGGATTCAGTCAAGAATTCATAAAAAGGGACATAGATTACTTCTCCATGTAATGTTATCCTATGTTATGTTACTCTAAATATATCCTTAGTGCTAATGCCTTGATAATATTGTAACATAAAACCAGTAAGACATGTTTAACTCCCCAGTACAAAGAAGCTAATGTGATCTTGTATATAGAGGGATAAAAATTTAAAACTGTGATTATTTTCTACAAATACACTATGATGAAACAGACCATGTTAATATAATCTGAAAATATGAATACCAATGCTTCTGGCTCCGAAAAAAGTGATAAATATTTTAATTATATACCATGAATTTTTTACTAAATAGAGTGTTGAATATAACACTCAGTAAATTGCAGCATTTTTGGATTAGTAGATACACTTCATCTGGGAATTTTTTTCTTATGTGAATAAATGGCTGGTAACAGAATATATTTTAATCTTATCTTTATTTATATTTTTACAGCGCCTTAACACCTTACCTAATAAAAACTAAAGCATTACATATTAAAAAATGCTCACAATTTTTTCAGAAACAATAAATCAATAAACATGATCTCTGAAATAAATGCAACAGGCTTAGATTATTATTATTTAAAATAAAAATGTGTATTTGAATCACCACTGTGTCCTTCAGGGTTCTGTGTACGGTTTCACTAATGATAAGTCTAAGGCCTTGTCAATTACTTCTAGCTTCACTGATTTTGGACATAGCCTGTGGATGGATACTGATAAATTGCAAAAAATATGAGGAAAAGAGAGATAATAAAGAGATTTTTTTCTACAGACTTACTCAATTCTACTCAAATAAACAAATGCAATCTTCAGTCTCTGAAGATGTCAACCCATGAATGCCAGGAATTCTGACCAGGCTTTTATTATTGCTCATTAGTAAAAATTTTGTGGATACTACTTATCCTACTTAGTGGACATACTGGCTTATGAAATAGGTAAATGCTGAAAATACGAGTCTGTTTTCATTCTGAAATTTCCCCTTAGGCATCTAATTTGATTGCGAATGGGCTAAGAATGCTTCCCACCTGTTTATGAGGTTATAACTATATTCTTTGCCAAGAAAACCCTGAAACAAAATTCCAGGTTTATCAGCTTATGGTATAATTGCTATAGAGAAATAAAGCAGCAATTCTCAAGACATTAATGAATATTATTATATTTCTTTTTACAGTTTTATAGCTTCTCATCCTTCACTCTGCTTAGCTATTATAAATCTGTTCAGATTAGCAGTTACCATTGGAGTTATTTTATGAAAATGCTGGTCAGAAGTTTTATGTGTCTTCTCTCATGTGCCTTGGTGAAAACTTTATCCCACCACACGCAGACCTCATTATTATTAAATTATGTTGTATATTTTAGGCGAAATATTTTGACATAATGAAGAGATGTCTTTGAAGTTGACATAATCATATCTGTAGTGAGAATATGAATAGTAAATGCAAAGGTTAGTTATTGAATTGGTCCTTCAGGATTTAGGGTTTGTAATGTTAACCTATGGTCAGAAAATCTAGGAAAGTGTTGGTGATCAGCTGATTTCTGTACTTGAAATATTAAAGCAATGACATGGTAAAATATATTGGTGGAAACCAAGATTGTCTTTTGATTTGTGAATTTTAATTTACATTAGAAAGTTTGAAAATAATGAGTAGGCATGACCATGATTTTTTTTTTTTTCATGCAGTGGGGTATAGACAAATGCAATTAATCAAACTTCTTAAATGTAGGGAAAATATGTACCAAAATATTCCTATGAATAATTTCTCTGTTGCTATTGATTAGATCGATGACTACATGTGATGGCTGAGCCACTGTCACATCTAATTTATTCACACATGCCTGCCTGGACAGTAACCTTATCTTACCCTGAAGACTCTGTTTGTTCAGTGGTTGTGTCTTGCCAGTTGTTTAGAATATAAGCCATCTGGGACAGTTTTATTCCTTTTTATTATGTTCAGTACAGTGGGATTCTAATCCTTGATAGAAAATATTAAGCACTGCACAAAGAATATACTTTTTGGTGAGTTTTGGCCTTATCCCATTTGGTTTTTGTTGTTGTTGTTGTGTTTATTTACTTAAAGTTTTTGGGACTTGGGCTGGTATTTACCTAATTACTTTCTTCACTGTGATGGAGGAATTTTTTAAGGTCTATCCTGACTATATATATATTTATATGTACATGTGCATTTATATATATATATGTATGTGTGTGTGTGCGTGTGCCTATCATGACTGGACCATTTTGCCTGACCTTCAGTTTAAGACAGGCCCTTGCATATTACTCAGTTACAGTGCTTTGAGACTAATAAGTGGTACCCAAACATAGAAAACCTTCAAGTGACAGAAGATTCAGCACTTCCCTTAGTAAATTTTTCTAGAGACAGAATACTGTGAATGTTAAAGAATTCTCCTAGGTTTCTCATTTGAATGTTTCTGGCTTTTATATTGATTGTATTGATCCCCTTGTTTAAGAGCAACTTAACAGTTATTTCTCCTGCAAGGAAATATTTATGCACTATAATAAAATGAATTCTCGGCCCTCTCTTTAATAAACCAAAACAAAAATATGGAGATATTTTGATCTTATGCTTTTTTTTTTAAATTTTCTTCATTTTGGGAAGATGTTTTTGTTCATCATGCATGCTTCTCCCATATATTTTGGTTCATTGTATTGTTAAGCTATATAAAGGTTTGAATTTCATTCATTTACACATTTATTTCCAGTTTAATTTCTTTCTACATTTTTCAGTTATATGTCTGAGGGTTTTTTCTGTAATTTCATCTACATTTGTACCCTTAATGAGGATTAAGCATTCAGAAATCACTTTTGTAAAGCTATACATCCTACCTAAATTATCAATTGGTGGAATATCTGCCTAATTTGTTTGTGGCTCAAACTCATTTCAGTAATATTTCAAAACCCCTAAAGTGGACTAAGCAAGAACAGAATCCACAGTAGAGGGGAAAAAAAAAAGTCTTTGAAGGGTCTTGATGAAACAAGAGTCATGAGGCCCACTTACAATTTAGACTAAAAGGCTACTTTATTTTCCTGTAGCAACATAATTGGTCCTAAAATATGTTTATTTTATGGTTCCTTTATACTGACAGGCTTATGAAACAATGATTTAACCTAAATGAGAGCACAGGTCTAAGGAAAATATATTTGAACTTCTCTTAACTGATAAAAATGACAAATATGTAAAAGTAAGTTCAATATTTAAATGTCTTTTATTTTTAC
>VZTA01022328.1:0-32893 GCA_013398855.1 Mohoua ochrocephala
TTGCAGCTCTCTCTTGTCCCACCACCTTGTGTGTTCCTCCCCTAAACATCCCCAAAGAAGCCCAGTGCCATGCCAAAGAGCTTTTCCCACTCAGCCCACCACGTGCCCCAGACTTTGGCCCCGACCTCAGGTAGAAAGATCATCAAGAAGGCAAAAGCCCCGTTTGAACTTAATCTGGTCACTACGGTGAAAGACTATAAAAAGTGGGCTTTTAAAAGACATTAATAATAAAGGAGAACCAAGGAAAATGTCCATTCTTTATTTCATGGGGTTGGAGCAGGGGAGCGGGGGGCGGATTTTTGTCTGGAATAAGGAATATGCCAGTGGCATCCTGGCATTCTTTGTCAGCCATAGCATGGCCAGAAGGACCAGACTGGGGCCATGATTGTTCATCTGTGCTGGACACTGGTGTGGCCACACCTCAAATCCCATGTACAGCTTTGAGTCCCTTCACCCTAGGACTACATTTAATCCACATTACCAACTGCTTGAGTGGTCGTACAGTTATCTCTCGCCTCTTCGTCATAAATATTTGGCATATTGCAGATCAGAGGTAAGAGTACAATTATTTGATAGGTTTTCTAGTTTATGGGTCAGAATTAATTATATAACATTTCAAGTAATCAGTTCATTGTGTGTGGTTTACACGTTACATGGATATAACTTGGTTTATCTTCTGACAAGATATACAGAATGATTATAAACAGTGAACACAATCAAGCCCAAACTAACAAAACTGCAATTACATGCAGCATTAAATTCAAAATTCCAGTTGCTGTGGGTGGCCAGACAAAAGTAGTTTCCCACTAGCAATGTTCTCCATCTTCCTGCACTCTTTCCAGCACGTGGTGGATCTTCTCTACATGACCATGGGTGGTAATCTGGCTTCTTTGCCTGTTGTGCTGAATTCATTTCAGCAATGGACTCATCATCCTATTGCATCAGTTGTCTTGCCAATGCCCGATTCACCCCAGCAGGGGCAGGCAATGACACTCGACACAGTGTATAGTTGGATTGTAGCAATTGGTGGGTGTCTTGGCTTGAAAGACAGGTGTCTGCTAAGGAAGGCAGGAGCCTCCCCTGGAATGGAAAATGTAAACCCCCTTCCCTCTGAAGTATAACAATTTTGAAATCAAGGGGCTTTCAGGCAAAAATATGAGAAAAAGGAATAACAGTTCTTTCCTAGAGTATATAACAAGGCAATAATACAGAAACACTGGCTTAAACTGCCAGAGTCATGACACAACCTGACACCTGCCACGCAGGGTGGTGCTCACAGTCCAATTAAGGGGTGGCTGCAGTCCTCTTTGAAGTGATAGATGTGGTTCTGTTGAAGCAGTGATCCTGTAGAAGGGTCTGGTCTTCCTCTGAAGGTCCAGTGGTGGTTGTGTAGCTCTTGTCCTCTGGGAATCCAGTAGGTGAGGGCTGAGTGTGGTGTTCCAAACCTCGGATTATATCCAGGTAGGAATGCTCGGTTCCTCCCCCTGGGCGGAGCATCCCACAATGGCATGATGCAGTTTTATGAGTCACACAGTGAGGCTGGATGGCCCATGAACAGAAGATATCTCCCAGAGGGAGTTATCAGGAGTGTGTCAGGGAAGAGTTAAAGAACACTGCCCCACCTGGTTTTAACAGATGGTGATAGAATACATGCTTTGGGTTACATCTTACATTGCAACCTAAGACAGTTAGGAGCTAAGGAGCTGAATAGTTAAAGCTACATCCCATAATTTTGGTAATATCACATATATGGCTATTAGAGTGATCACATGTCTCTACAGTGGCGTTTTCCATAAACATAGAATCACACAGAGTCCTCATACAGATACATCCATTTCCAATATGTGCAAGTACAGTCTCAGGGGTTTCAACACAATGTATTTCAAAATGACCTTTTGTTAAACGTCAAGGCAAATGTCTTGGGCCTTAATAGTATTATTTTCACCAATAAATCCTTGCTGTTCCTGTCCAGTCAGGCATCAACATCCATAGTTGGCCATTTGCTCCCATTTTAGGCTCATAGTTGTATGTTCTAACAGATAGAGGACAGTTCCATTGTAATTTAATCAATAATTGGCTAGAAGGTACATACTGAAGCATAGAGTATTGTTAAAACAAAAGCTGTGGCTTTACCATCAAAGGGGTAATAAGTGTCGTTAATTAGATGTCACCAAGATCGGAACCCCTTTCAAACTGAGTGTCATAATCCCAAATTACTTTTTGTTTATCCGTGGTCAAGGCATCCTCATCGCCTTCCCTTTTAATTGCTGTTACAGCAGATTGCAACCACCGCTGAGGAAGACATGTGGTGCATGGTGTAGAATCTTAACAAAGTTACCATATCAATTAGCATAAATAAAGAAGTGAAGGTCTTCATCCTGCGGGTCAGGCTGTGTCAATGTGGATTTTGGTTCTCCTTTGAGAAGGATGAGCAATCCTCCCATGGATAAGCTGATCTCCAGAGGACATGTGCTGGTATCATCCCTGATACCACACAATCACAGAATCATTAAGGTTGGAAAAGACCTCCAAGATCATCAAGCCCAACCTTTGGCCGATCATCACCTTGTCAATTAAACCACAGCACTGAGTGACATGCCCGGCCTTATCTTGAACACCTCCAGGCATGGTGACTCCACCACCTCCCCATTCCAATGCTTAACCACCTTTCCAGTCAAGAAAGTCTTCTGGATGTCCAACCCCAACTTCCCCTCATGCAGCTTGAGACCATTTCCACTTGTTTTCTTGCCTGGGAGAAGTGACCGACCCCCACCTTGCTACAACCATCCTGTCAGGGACTTGTAGAGAGCGTTAAAGCCTCCCCTGAGCCTCCTTTTCTCCAGGCTAAACACCCACAGATCCCTCAGCCCCTCCTCATATGTCTTACTCTCCCAACCCTTTCCCAGCTTTGTTGCCCTGTCATTCCTAGAAAGGCAAAACCACCACAGGTCTCATTGGAGTTTTACAGGCAGCTCACCCCTTCGTGGCTCAACTTGGCTAACTGCTCCTATTAAAGACAGAAGCCCCTTTTCCCACTTGGAATGTCTCTGTTCTGTCATTTTTGAATTCAGTTGAGTTAAACATTAAAGACGTTACGGTAAGACCACACACTGCCATCTGGCAAGCACCTGTTTCATGTGGTCAACACATCAAACCCCAAAATGTTTTCATTGCGCTTCTTAATCACAGAGCGAGTAGAGGAATGTGCTTCTTGCCTGGGTGCCATCAATTAACTGTCATGGTTTGGTGGATAACACTTGCTCCATTTTCTCTGGTGTCTTTAACTCTCCACTACCCGGGTCACACATCCTGCTTCTTGGCATCCTATCGTGTTAATGCTGAAATTTGTGCTCCCAATTCTATTAGAAATTTCAGCTGATATTGTTGAGGACCAACTGGAATCAGATTCATTCTACTTCAATGAGGGGTGTGGTGTCATATTCAGAGGAATCTGAGGGAAACAACTGGTCATCATTTCCCTTATCACAATCATCAGGATCATCCCAAATATCACCATCCCAGTCAGCATCCCACCCTTAGTTTCCTAATTTGCATGGGGTTAGGGGAATGTGGGGCCCACATGAGCATCATCTAGATCTTTTCTTCCAACTTCTGTGTTTTCTCCTTCCTGTAATGGCTTCTGTAACTGTTCAATTTGCATGTACAGTAGTAACTCAGCTGCCTCCCTGCCTTCTAGTCCCTCTCTCACATCTTGTCTCTCTACATTATGCTTTTTCCTGTCCTCACAGGTGGCTTCTAGGCAGCTGCCTAACATCTTAAAAATAATTCCTTTTCCTCTACCATTTTCAGATTTTTTTTCTTGCTAATTTAATTTGTTTTTCTGTTGCACTCCAGTCATGCCAGTGGTGGTGAGCCCATTCTTCTGAGAATTTGGGACTCAGACTTATTCCGTGCTGCCATAAGCAATCAGGGATACTGCTCGCCATCCTGCCAACCACACCAATATGTTTTGAATGGGTGATTTAGATCACTTAAACAACCCCAGTCAAAGCCATTAGCAAAGGTGGTTTTAATCCAAAGTTGCCAAAGTGTGACTTCAAATTTGAGGGCAAGAGTCACTCTGTTACTGATTGGCACAGTCGTTTGAACGTTGATTCTAAACTGCCAAGGCACAAGTCAAAGTTGTCGAACTACAAGGTTATGCCAGATATCAATCAATTACCAAAGATCTGCCACTGGTAAAAAAGTCTCTCTGACTTCAGAATCATTCCAGCTCAACGGGAGATCACAACCTTGCAACCAGGATGCTTATCTGGGAAAGGTCAATGAAAACTCCCTGTGTCCTCTTTGTGGCATGCAGCTGACTCACAGTCAAATTCTGTGTGATGGGAAAGGCACAATGCTCCTTTTACCCACAACTTTCTTAGTTACTTTATAAGTGAGTCTTGAGAAAGCCACCCATTATTCATGTGTTAATCACATGATTGGTGCTACAAGCTCGTGTGCATCTCACTGTGTCACTCAGCTCCTTCGTGGCTTTTCAGAGAACAGATAGAAACTAGAGGAGCTCCTTAGAGGCTGTACCAAATTTCTGCTGGTTTAGTGAAGGGGTCAAGGACAGGCTGCCAAGAGAAGCAGCCACCATCCCTGGAGGTATTTAAAAGGCACGCAGATGTGGCACTTAGGGACATGGGTTAGTGGTGGATTTGGCAGTGTTGGGTTGACCACAAAGATGTTTTCCAACCTGAAATACTCTGTGATTCTATGATTGTCATATAGGCATATATTCATTTTTTGGTAGTCTTTAGTAAATGTAGCATCCTCAATGGCACTGACAAAATTTATTATGCAAAAACCCTGAGCAGAAAAGCAACCCAGGTTTCCCCATTCACTTCATGGCACAGCAAATTACCTGACTATTGCCAAAATGCAAGTAGGAGGCAGAACTTCCTCTGCTACCTCTTAGAGATAAGTTATCATGTGTTATATGAATGAAATATTCCACTACCATAGAATATTTCACTGAACACATTAACAGATGGGAGTCAGATCCTTCTTTGGTTTACAGACAGATAGCTCTGTCTATCAGACAGACATGTCTTTGGAAACAGCTGCTTTCTGCTTTTGCTCTGTTACCTCCTTTTATTTCTTCCTTCACTATATAGATCTCATGCAGAGCGTTCACTTGACGTGTCTGAGTGTACTGGAGATTACAAGACTGTCTCCACTGCATTGCTCATAGATTTGCCTGACGTAGTAAAACTTGTGTCTTATTTTACATTAATTACATCCATATTTTTTCTGAAAACTGCAGAAAAAAAAAGTCTTTCTTCATTTTATATGGATATCCCCCCTGCTGCTAGCAAATCTTTCCCATGGCCCATGCTAGAGTGAGAGGTGTGTTAATGACACACTTCTGGCTGTGAAACACTCTCACAAATTGCCTCTGGTTACCCCCATGGTCCAATTTGTATTGCTTACTTTTTGTTCCTATTGTTTTATAGGTTTTCTTGTATTGGGATGAGAGGTGTGGGTGTTCACTCCAGCTGTGAAAGCCCTTTAGTGAGCTTTCACAAACACTTTCAGAGTTAAACTGAGTTTCCGAGTTTCATGAAAAAGGGCTTCTGTGTGGGGAACTGACAGTAGGATTCCTTGACAGCACCTTGCTCTCAAGCACAAATTTATCTACAACTCCCCTCAGCCCTTGAGGCAGAGTTATCTGCAGCACAGGTGTCTTCAGCAAGCACTGCAAGGGTGCTTACTGAAGGGTAATCAGTGCCTTGCACAGGTAGAAAAAGCAAAGCTGTTGTGATACTAATGTGAAACTAATTCTCGGTTGCTCTGAGCTCAGAGAAGTGTGAGCTCCAGTCTGTCAACCTCTTTGCCTGCAGGACGCTGTGTAGTGCTGCCGACTTCAGTTATCATGATACTGAGGCTCAATATTTAAGTATTTACAATACCACAAGCACTGTCAAAACAGGAGGAACAGGAAAGTTTGCCCATAATGAAACCCTGCCCAGAAAAACGTCCTTTGAATTTTTTTTAAGTTTAAGCAGATTTAACAGAGGTTGTTTCCAGTACATGAACTTTGCGAACACACGAGCAATGTTTCCAGCATTGACAGCTTCCTGCCAGGAGGAGCCATTTTTTAAGCTTTATCCTGAAAAATACTGCTGGAGGTGTTCAAGCAATTGCAGCAGGCAGTGGCAGTTGGGTGAGAAATGGGGGGAGGAAGATCAGGGAGGAACGTGAGTCTCTATCAGGGGATGCAGTGCCAGGATAGAGAGCCTCAAGTTAGCTCTGAACATGCTGATATGACTCTGGGCAGAGCTCCATGCTGTAAAAAAATAGTCAGGTGAGACCCAGAAAGCTGGATAATTGTGCTAATTCTCATCCTTGGCTAATTAGTCCTGCAGTTAATTAGCCTTGTTACAGTATTTTTCCTGATGGGACAGATGCCTCTGTGTTCTGAAATCAGCAGGTTTGGCACTGGATTGTCACAACAGTTCAGATTCATCAGCTGAGATCCAGATAGTATTTTTACTGTGCTTTCTATAATCTGTTTCCTCTACAGAGCTGAAATAAATAATCAAACCAGGAATAGGGACCACCAGAGTAATGGGGCCCTTATGATTCCATTCATAGGGGATTGTGGTGGCTCCAATCACCAAAGGGTGAACAACTTGTTTGGACACTTGATTTCAAAATACTGAGCTTGCACAAGTCCAGTTTCCACAGTTTTCACTGGATATTTGGTTCAGACCTCCTCATTGCAAGGGCCATCTTCCTGCTTTGAGGGCTACAGCAAATGCCTGGTAATATCAGGGTAGTCTGAAAAATTCCAGCAACATGCAATACACTAAAGAGAGAAATAAAGGGAAAAAAAAGAAAAAGAAAAAAGCTCAAAAACTTTTCTGAAAAACAGAACGATTTTGTGTTCCAGGAGTTTTCAATAACGAAGGCTCAATCTCTGACCTCCGGATGAATAGCGTAAACTGAAAGATCCATTGTTGTGATGGAAATCTCTTATTAATAGGAAAGAAGGAGGAGGTTGCCCAAAGAGGTTTTGGACTGCCCATTCCTGAACACATTCAAGGTTAGATGGAGCTCTGAGCAACCTGGTCTAGTTGAAGACGTCCCTGCCCGTGGCAGGAGGGTTGGCCCAGGTTGTTTCAATGGTTCCTTCCAACCCAAGCCATTCTATATTCTATGTGAATGTGAAGAGGGAATGTCCATTTAGTCCTTATCCAAAGTTTGAGGCCTTGGCCTCTGTGTTTTTTCCACTCTTTCCTGTTCCCTCAAAGCTCTTAGGTAGGTTCAGTTCCTCAAGAAACACTTTAGAGAGCCCTAAACCCCTATTCTCATAAGCCAAATAGTCCTCTATGTTGAGTAAGCAAATTCCCTATAAACATACAGCAAGGCATCGGGGCCTGCTCCAACTGTCTGCCACCAGGCTGTCACCTCCTCCAACTGGGAAGCCTGTTCACCATCTCAGCCACTCCATCTCTAATCCAAAGGATCATGTCTCAGCTCACACCAGCAAAAAAGACCAGGAACACAAAGCAAGAGGCCAAATCTCCAGCCACCACCTCTCCTTCACCTCGCCTCACACCTGACATTCCCCCTGTCTGCGAGACACAGCTGATGTGGTGGGGATTATGAACATAAAGAAGGAAAATTACTTACAGCTGGAGCAATTGTCAGGCAGGAAGATAATTGAAAGCCAGCAAAACGATCAACCGTTTAATTGCTTACATTAAAGAAATGAATTGACAGCAATCAAGCCAACCTATAAAAAGTACTGAAAAAAAATGACATGAGAAAATAGATTAATTTTCATAAAGAACAAGTAAAAACAAACTTGGAAAAAAATTGAAAACCCAAGCTAGTGTTGTTTATAAGCCTTAATCAATTTAAAACTCATTTTCAATGTATTAAACTTTACTATTTAATGTCTCCCAATGAATTCTGCCTCTGGCATTGTTCAGCAGCCTCACTGAAGCCTTGTGCGGTTAAAAAAGATTATTCATCAGCATTACCTCTGCCAAACATGCTTAAATCAGGAGGCAGTACCCACAATCATAAAGAGGGGAGCACTGTGAGATTTTTTTTTTTAAGGGAATTTTTCCCATCTGAGGGACTGTTGAATTCCTGGGAAGATTTTTTAGAGGCAGAACTATTGAGCTCTTAGAATTTGTGGTTTAAAACCTTTTACGTTGGTCTTAGTGTGGAATCTTTGCATAGAAACAAAGGCCAAATGCTGGGAAGGAGGGAGCTGTCTCCATTTTCAGCCACTCAGTGCAGTAACGTGTTTCACATCTCTTTTGATTCACTCTTTTTTTCCAAATCATGTGCCTGAAAAGTCCTTCAGGAGACTGACAAAGCCTTGCTTTGTCCCTAGGAGCAGGACCACAGCTAATAGCATGAGGAAAACAAATTCCCAACAGAAAGTAACCCCTCCTGAAATGTTTAGACCCAAATCTGAGTTGAGCAGGGATATGAACTCTATTGTACCAGCGTAGAGTAATTTTTTGGAAGATGTGCTATGGCAAAGGAATGGAAAGACAACCACTCCAGAATGGATCCTTGATATTTCACACTTCATTTTTACAGAAAGAATATGGAGGCTTGTTCTGGGTTTTTTTCACACTTATGTAAGTCCCTTAAAATATTTTGTTTTTAGAGGAGAAGAGAGATTGTATACCATCCGTTTTTCTGCCTATCATCAATTTTTCATTTAATGATAAAAATCTAATTTTGTGTGTGTGACTCTCAGAAGTAAAAAGAAGAAAATAAAAGAGCCTGAATCCAAGGGCTCAGCTACTGGCTGCCATCCAGCCTCACCATCCAGCTGGCTGATCACAGGATGAAGTATGCCCCACCCAATGATTCCCCCAACACTGCTGACCTTCACACCCTGAAACTGAGTTATGAAAGTTCTACATAAAATCAATACTGTTTTGAAGCTTTCTGACCTTTTATGGCTTCCCTCATGTTTTCATCCTCAAAGTCTTCTTGCTGATAGCTCATTGTTTTCATGCTGCAGATCAGCCACTCTGGGTTTGAGTTGAGCCATGTCCCACCGCAGTGACAGCAGGAAGGGAGAGCCCAGTGCCTTTCAGGAAACATCACGGTGATCTTACTGCCCCTCCTCACCTGTTAATCTGGATCTTAACGCTGCATTTTGTACACCAGGGAGGTTTCAAAGGCAGGTCACCAAGCTGATCAAAGGACAGGATGGCAAACCTGATGCAAATCTTAAGAGAGGAAATGTTAAAATCAGTGCCACCTGGATTAGGCTCGTTACTTCTTGACAAAACTAAAACTTCATTTTCTACTGTAGAACATTACTTGATAACTAGAGATGCTAAAGTAATAAGTAAAAGATATTTCTAAAGCAAAAAAAAAAATCAAATGTTTCCCTTCTGAAAAGGTCAGGATAACAGATTACTCCACTGAAATTCTGGGAATATAGGACTAGGAGGAACAACTGCAGGTCCCGGGTGACGAGGTTAAGTAAAGCAGGGAAGTGAATTGACTCTATTCTTACATGACATAGGATGCTATTTCCCCCTCTAGGGTAAGCCCAGGGCCAAACACCCAAGACACTGCAATGTGCCACAGCAGAATAGACCAAAGGTATCCCATGCAAGATCCCGTTTTTCTTTCCATTTCTTGGATCCTAAATTTAGAAGCAGAGGCATCCAGGGTTTTCCCAGTAAGTGATTAGTGCAGAAAAGTCAACAAATCCAGAACTTGCCAGGATCACTACAGGTTGATACATACAGATTGTTATTTTCTAAATATCTGAAATGTTTCCTAGGTTTAGCTCTGATCAAGAGGCCACATGGCAAGAAAACTTAGAAAAATACTTTCCTTCTCGCTTTTCTTGCCAGGACAAAACTCTGTGTGGAAAAAGATACTCTCTTCTTAGAAACCTGGGTCCAGAGTAATCCCAACCCAATCCCCACTGTAGAAAAAGACATAAAGGTCATGAAAAATATCAATTTTATTTGCCAATTAAACCCAGAGGGAGTTATTTTCTGAATTCATCCTTGTGTTTTATTGACAGCAATAGTTATGATCCTTATAATGGCCTTATAATTCCCTGTCTGGCTCTAAGACATAGTATATCCTGAAAGAAACTAATGAAGCAAAAGACACTTGATACCATCCTTCAAATGAGCTGTTTAGAAAATCCTTTCCAAAGGAAAAATAAAACAGCCATTTTAATAAATTAAAAACCCTGATGCACAGCTTGCTGGATGGCAGGTCCAATCAAGAGGGTTGACATGTCACGCTGTAACTACTTCCCAGTGAATGATGACATAATTTTCAGATTTGCCCTTCTTACTGGCATCGATGCATTCAGGCAAAACAATATATCAATCAGCATTTAGGACCTAAATGCCTGTTATGAGTCAATCTTCTGGGACTCTCAGCTTCCCACATCTCATAAGAATCTCAGCAGTGATTTGTAGCCTTTTGAGTGTTTCCTAATGCTTCACATCTCTCAAATTGGTCAGAGCCCAACACCAGAGCTCTTTCTCCATTTCACAGCAATCACGATTGGTATAGGACAAGCGTGTATTGCTCTGTATTCTTCTGACCACCGTGTTAATGCCAGTTTCTAATAGCTAAAAAAGGATGGAATCCACTGTTGTGTCACAAATTTAAGAGTTTTATGGCCTGGCTTGTCCTCGGTCTGTTCTCACAGCCTGTGTAACTCCTCAGCAGAGCTGCTCCCAAACAGAAGAATTCCATCAGTGGGCAAAGGAAGCACTACTGATGTCATCTGTGAGGCCTTTGATTTGGTCCTCTGCAACATTCTTGCCTCTAAACTGAAGAGATGTGGGGTTTTTGATCGATGGACAGTTAGATGGGTAAGGAATTGGTTGGGTGAACACATCCAAAAAGTTATAGTCAATGGCTCAATGTCCAAATGAAACCCACTGAAGGTGGTGTTCCTGCAGGGTCCATACTGGGACCAGTACCATTCAATGTCTTCTTCAGTGAAATGGACAGTGGGATTTTTGACACTGACAGTTTTCAGATGAGCAGATACCCTCAAGGAAAAAAATTCCATCCAGAAGGGTTTTGACAGGCTTAAGGAGTGAGTCCACGAGAACCTCATGAAGTTCAACAAGGCCAAGTCTGTGTCATTGAGAACTGAGGTTGTTCAGTCTGGAGAAGAGAAGATTCCAGGGAGACCTTTAAAAGCCTCCCTATCTGTAAAGGGAAGTGGGAGGACATAAGAAAAACACAGAGAGAGTTTTACCAAGGCCTGTAGTGACAGAATAAAGGACAACAAGTTCTGAACTGAAAGAGGGTAGATTGAGACTGACTATGAGGAAGAAAATTTGTAAAGATAAGGGTGGTGAGGCACTGGCAGAGGTTGCCCAGATGTGGCTGCCCCATCCTTGGAAGTGTTCCAGGCCAGGTTGGACAGGACTTGGAGCAACCTGGGATGGTGGAAGGTGTCCCTGACCATGGCAGGGTTGCTGCACTACTGCAGAAGGTCCCTTTCAACCCAAAAAATTCCACATTCTGTGCTATCATATCAAATTATGAATGAGACCCAGAGAAAGGGAAGACAGATAACAAATGGCTATATAATCTATTATTTATTATAGAAAAGATTTATAAATTAGATACTTCTACTCCATTACTGATATATTTGAGACAAATGCTGACCACACCACTCACATTTCATCTCAACCAAAAGAGCAGAGGATATCAGGTAAATTATACACTCTTCCTAAGGAATAGATCACTAATAAAAATAGACTTGTAAATGTTTTGAAGTAGTGACAGCCAAAAGGAAATGTATGACCCTCTGAAAGTTTTCATATTTCATGATGCATGAAAAAACTCATTTATATGAACCTTTGCTTACTTTCATCAGGTTATTGGAACTCTAATATTGCTGCAAGGGGATACTCACCTGAAAACTAAATCACTGCACCTCAAACTTCATGACCCAAGTTTGAAATCACGCAAAAAAACCCCTGATGATCTGAAAAACACATTGTATTGGCTGTAAGTTACAGCCATCAACAGTGCATTGCAGCAATTGAAACTTTTTCTTGTGCTGAAACGTTTTGGGCTTGGGCCAAAATGCTTTGAGATTTCTTTTTTTTTTTTTAAATAAATATTACATTAATACCCCTCAAAACTTATTAGACAAAAATATATTTTAATATTGTCAGGTTGCTTGGTTTTGGTGTTTGTTCTTTTCCTCCCCACAAAAGAAAAAAAGGATTTTGTGGGAAGAAAGAATTTTAAAAGATACTTCGATTACAGTAAAAATTCCCATGGTTGATAAAGGAAGATTTGATTTTTTTATCATGATGAGGTGGTCTTACAAAGAAATAAACTACCAGTCTCAAATTAGACCTTTCAGAACCCCATTATACCTAATTAAAATCCTTTTTCGAAGGCTTAATAGAAGTTCTGGGTGTGAATTACTTTGCTTAAGCAGATTCACAAATCTGGCTGCAGTAAATTACAGATGAGACTTCCCAGGAGCAGAATAAACCCCATCAAGACCCTCATAAACAAAATGCCAGCATCTGGAGCCTGAGAGAAAAGCACAGACAGGATGGAGAGAAGAATTGCAGACCTGGGATCAGCCTATACATCAACATCGTGTAAAGTGGAAAAAAAAGTCTTTATTTATTGCTTAGCAGCCTTCAGGGCGTGAGTGTCACTCAGCATTAGCATTCCCCTTTATAACTGTGCTTTGATTTACAGCTCCTCCCCAGCACAGAGAAAGGAGCCAGTTACATGTCTGGGGGAACATGGATGCATCGAGTAGATCCCAGCTGCTTCCTCTCCCCTCTCATGCAGGATGCCTGTAGAGAGATTTTCTTGGCCTGAAATAGAAGTTTGAGGGATGGGCTCTGACCTGCTTTATGAGACGACTGCCAGAAGAATATAATGTTCTATAGGAATTTATGCTCACACAGGTTAAGCTGCGGTAGAAAACGTAGGGGACGTTAGACACAAAGATACTGTTCCACCTTAGTCAAAGCCACACAGAGCTTTGCCAAGGCTGGAAACAAAGAGTTAAGATGTACCAAGGCCAGTGAGGTGACAAACTCTGCATTCCCCTGCCTATAGTGAACAGGTCCGTGACTACTTAGATGTTGTACATCAGACCAAAGCCCTTGCTTTTTGTCAAACCTGAGTGATTCCACCCCTCACTTCTAACAAGATCTTTCCTCCCTCCACTTTCTGGTGGCATCTATCCTTTCTTGATATTTACTTCTCCTGGTTTGTCTCACAGCGGCAACCCAGGATCACCTGGGAAGGCCGAGCACTTCTGAGACCCAGCCTTCAGCTGAGGTTGGATGCTCAAATATCACCGATGGTAAGAGTTGGCTCCTGACTGCTCAGAATTTCACTTAATGTCCCAAAACCCATATTGTGAAGCCCTGTTCGGTGCTGATCATAGAAACATAAAACAAAAGTGGTTTCAGTTGGAAGGGACCTTACAGATCATCCAGCTCCAACCCCCTGCCACGGGCAGGGACACCTTCCACGAGACCAGGTTGCTCAGAGCCCTGTCCAACCTTGAACACTTCCAGGGATGGGATCCACAGCTTCTCTGGGCAACCTGTGCCAGGGCCTCACCTCCCTCCCAGGAAAGATTTTTTTCCTGTTATCTACTCTAAACCTGGCCTTTGTCAGTGTGAAGTCATTCCCCCATGTCCACTACATGCACTTGTAAAAAATCCCTTTCCAACTTTCTTGTAGCCCCTTAAGATTCTGGAAAGTGCTCTAAGGTCTCCTTGGAGCCTTCTCTTCTCCAGGCTGAACACTCCCAGCTCTCAGCAGAAGAAATGCTCCAGTGTACTCCTGAACTCACTTTTCTATCCTGTGTTTGCAAACCAGTGCTGTTTGCAGGCTCGCAGTTTTCCACATCACAGATCCACATCACTGGAGATGGATGGATGCTAAACGTGGTGCTCTGACTTTTGCCCTCTGAATTCAGAAGAGTTCTCATGTCAAAGACCAGCCACTCCTCCCACTCTGAATTCCCAAAGGGATTTGAGAGGCTCGCTACAGATGGCACCTGAACATTTCTTTTTCCAGATGCCAAATCACCAGTAAGAATGGAACCAAGGAGATTATTTTAGTGTTTATTTATTTATTTTAGTATCACATTTATTTTGTTTATAACAGGAAATACTGAAATGTTTCACTTCCACCCTCAGATGAGAGAGGAGTCCCAGTCAGGCTGGGTTTACCAGACAAATCGAAGGCGAGTCTCCACATACTCAGGTGAATATTACAGGAAATCCTTTTCCTTTGGTTTCAAATATTATTAAGCTAATGATCAAAGGATGCAACTTTAACAGGTACTCATTAGATTTGAAACTTTTGATCCAATCCATTTCCCCTCCCACGTAACCCTAAATAGGCAGCTCCCAAGACTCCAGAAACTCCCAGGCACAATGACCCATGCATTACACCAGCATTAAGAGTCTCACAGCAGCACAAACTTTATCCCTCCCTAAGGAGGAATGAAATTACTAATTTTTTCCCTCAAAGGTGATTCAGAGGACAGACTGTAGCAAAGGTTCTGTGCATGGAGAGAAAATTACTGCTAAGATTTTATTAGCACATAAACACGATGACGTTTTTGATGCCTCGGGCTATAGAAGCACAATCATTACAATGAAGGCCATATTTCTTTCCATCTTTCCATGGGTCCTGTAACACGCTGAGCGATCCATCTTGCTCACATACCCTACATAATCACAGATGTATTTATTTCTTTGCTTCTCTCAATTAGCATTTGACCTTTTGAGCACTGCAGGTGTTCTGGGGTGCGACAGCACAAACTCTGCAGCTTCTGCCTTCCAACGAAACCCAGGTGAGGCTCATGAACAGGTGAAGGACAACCACAGCACTATTAGGTACCAAATTTCTCAGAGCTGCTGCATGAGCCTCTACCAATGCCAGGAATAACCAAAAGCAGCACAATGAGGATGGCTGGAGATGAGTGGCAGAAGACTGGCAGAGGTTATGGATTATACACACTCTTCTGAGCTAGGAAATATGTGTTTGCTCACTGACAAAGCAATGCTGATACTTTTGTCATCCAAATGTCATTCAAATGAGACACGAACCACTAATTCATAGAATCACAGAATGGCTTGGCTTGGAAGGGACCTTGCTGATCATCAGGTTCCAATTCCCCTGCTACTTCTTTACTTAGAAACAGCTGCAAATGCATAAATCTAAAGATTTAGCAACATAATGGAAAACACCCCCCCACATTCTGGATTGCTGAGGGTTCAAAATACATTTAAGAAACATGGAGATAATCCTTATTGAAAAGATATGTAATATTATTTATTATCCTCCTTTTTTAGATCATGCACAAAACAAGCAATTCTCTGAAATTTTATTTCAGCTTTTAAATGAATAGCAAATACTTCTGCACACAGTACTTTCAAAGAGAAGTGCAAAACTGAATCCACTCTCAACCTCCATTTCGTTGATTCAGTCATGTAAGGCACTTTCTTTTTAATTGAATGATTTATGTAACTGTGAAGCCCTCTGTGAATTTTACAATTGAATATATCATTGATGATTTTCTGCAATGAGGCTTGAAGCTTAGAATTAAAAAGTTATTAGTATTTTCATTAGGAGAGTTCAGGAGCTCAGATATTGAAGACCAAATCCCAGAATCCATAGCAGGCTTGTACTGATTTTTTTTTCTGCAATTGTTCAGAATTTGCTCTTCGTTATGAATTATTTAAATGAAACTCTTCCACAGACAAAAAATTTTCAAGGCCAGAAGAGATCATTGCAATCATTCAACCTGATCTGCTTTGTAATGCAGATCACAGTCATCCCTTTATCTTCTCACTGATCTTTCCATTTAGGCTGTTTGGTGTGCCCTAAACTCCTGTCCTCTGCATTATCTTCCCTGTCCTAATGCTCAGCACATCCTGATCCCTACAGCAATGCCCTGATTTACTGGGTCATCAGAGATGAGGTGATTTCTACCTACCTGTTATTTTACCCTTTGGGATATTTTTTTTACACATCTCAACCCTGCTTTGCACCTTTATTTCTCCCAGTAAGACAAGCCTGCTTGTCAGAGCAGGGCTGTGCAGCTGCAGTGAACTAGCAAATAATGTCCACTTTTAACTGCTAAGGATACTCAGTTAATAATCATTAATTGCATAAAGGCCTGCTGAGGGTGTTTTCCCAGAAGAAACTGGTACTGATTCCTCTCAGGTGATGCCTCAAATAGACTCATAGAGTCACTGAATGGTCTGGGTTAAAAGGGACCTTAAAGACCGTCTCCTTCCAACCCTTGCCATGGGCAGGGACACCTTCCACTGGACTGAGTCCTGTCCAGCCTGGCCTTGAACACTTCCAGGGATGGGGCATCCACAGTTCTCTGGGTAACCTGTGCCAGGGCCTCACCACCCTCATGGTAAGGAATACTACTGGTAAAGGGTGATCCATGGATTATTTACTGTCTTCCAGCCATATCTTTAAATGTAAAGTAAAAGGAACGTAAAACTTCATCCTTGCAGAGGAACTTACCTCAATAATCCGTTCAGAACGTGTGGGTGCGTGACAGAGAAGTGAAGATATTTTCCTGCTTAATCAGGACACCAAAAGCTCAGACTAAGACTGAGCCTGGGTCAGGGGTGGGTGGAGTGAACCACTCCCTCATGGTGATGCACGGACACAGTCATGTTCTGGTGACTTCCCATCTTACAGTCACCCTTCTCCACGAGGGAGGTAGAGATGAAAGAATTTTGTGAATTCTGATGTTGTAATCATGAAAGGTGCCCACTCTTGGCTGGAGCAGTCTCGCTGTCCATAAAATGTGCATGGATGTTTGGGGTATTTTGTCCTCAGGATATAAATCCACTGTGGAAAAATCAGATTGTTTTTAGAACTGGAGCTTGAATAGAGGCTTTATCATGGAATCAATCACAGAATAATAGAATCATAGAATGGTTTGGATTGGGAAAGACCTTCAAGATCATCTCATTCCAACCCCCACCATGATCAGGGACACCATCACCCTAAACCTCCACATTTCGCTGAATCATTTCCAATTAAAAAAAAATTTGAAATAAGAAAAATATTCACTGTTAAAAAGCTTTGAGTCTTTCTCATGTTATCCCCTTGGATCTTAGAGTCTCAGAAGGTCCTGGGTAATGCACAGAGAATACTGATCTAAATTTTAAAAACTTTAATAACTGTAACCAAAAAAATGGGCATGAATAGCAAATCAGCAGTTTTGTTCTTCTTTGCCCACCGAAACATTTGTGCTATTTGCTTTATTAACATAAAATACACTGAGAAACCTTTAAAACCATGAAATTCAAGGTTTGGCTCATCCTCTGGTCTTCAATGATACTTCCATTTTACCTTTAAGGTTATGATCTTTATACTACTTTTTGCTTTTTATTGTTGTTGTTGTTTAATCTTGAGAGACCCACAAGTGCCTGACCGAATGAATTCTGCCCTCACCCCTTTCCAAACAATGATTTTTTGGGGGATGACCTGAGCCAACAGAATCCAATATCAGGAAGACTTAGAGCATTTTCATTTAATCACTCATGTCACTGAGAGATAATTACAGAATAAATAAGCCCAGAGATGAGTTTGGAAGTGACAAATGAATATAAAAACACCACAGCACTCCTTCCACTTTAACACTTTCTTTCCAGTTGGGAACAGAAGCCGGTGCTGTTGAACAGATGGTGGGAGATCAGCTCTGCTTTGGGAAGTGTGATGGGCAATGTAGTCTGGGGAGGGTATTTTGGCCACAAAGCAGAATGAGAACATGAGATTCCAGTGCAGCACAACAGCTGTAGCTGCACTTCACGTGGAAATCTTTCAACTTCATCTCCCTCTCTTCTTCTTTAGGTCCCATCTTCTTTATTCCTTCCTTTATCTTCACAATTATTGATCACGCCAACATTTATCACTGTGTTGAAAACATTTGTGCAAGATTTTAGAACTTAGAAATCATTGAAAGAAAACTTCAAATCCTAGGAGTTCTCAACAAAGAGGACAAATCCGTCTGCAAGCTATCCTCAAAAGCTGAAGGAACCAGGTTCTCCCTAGACAGAGATTAGACGTGTGTTGGTCCCACCAACAGAGCCTCACTGATTCTCATCCCCTAGAAGTGCAAATCTTTCTATAATTCACACTCAGTAAATCTTTCCAAGTAGGTAATTAAAGCAACACATCCCTTTTACTGTTACTGAAAGACTTGGCTCACAATCTGTTCATTATTGGTAGGAAGTGCTATTTATACTTTTCTTATTATTTTTCTCCATGCACAAAAATCTCAATTTTTTCCACTAAGCACAGGGCCTGTGCTATCCTGATCCCACAACCATCTTCTGAGCTCAGCAGGCCACCGGTAAGAGTCTGTTGGGAAACCTCGAAGCAAGGACCAATGCCGGTGATTTTGGAATTCCTTCTAGTTCTGTGCTCTGAATATTCAAAAGATCCTCAAAGGCACAAAATTCACCCACTTTCCTGGCAAGACCTGGGTGTACTTTCCCAAGATACATTCTTGGATTTCAGAGGATTTGCATGTATTTAGTGTCCACTTTTCTGTAGCAAGCAGGAAGGAAATAGCAGTAGAAACACTGCAATTCCACAAAACAGCTTAAACTCTCCCCAAAATCCAAAAGGAAGACTTGTCCCAGACCCTCGTTCACTGCAGAGCCCTGATACCCTTGAGAAATGAGGGCATTATGTCACTGCATAGGTAATTATAAGGAGCACATTGGCGACTGTTTATTTCTTTTTATCTTGTATTATGTTTGAATTCCATTAGGATGCAACTGCCTGTCCTGAAAATAACAAATAATGTCATTAGAGAGCCACTGAGATTCAACCCCTTTCCCCAGAGAGAAGTCAAGCTATTGTCACAGCAGAAGTGGTTTCTTCTGCATTCCCAGGTGATTAATATTCATTGGAAGAGGCACTGGAGACGATCCCTTAGGAGGCAAGGGGATTCAGGCTGTGAGGAATTAAATAAATAAAACACATGTCCCAAACAGAGCCCCGTGTACACGATCATTGTTTTTACAGTCTTGGCACTCAGGTATGTGTCACAGCCACAGCACAGCTCGAAAGGCTGAAAACCTGCCTGCACAGGACAATATTTCTTATTTCACAGATATAATGATACCCATTCTCTGGTGTAACTGCAAGATTGGCTTTTTTTCAGTTTTATTTAGACCATTTAGAAAGTAAAGTAAAGCAGAGTAAGTAATGCTATTCTTAATCAGGATGAGAGTATCCGAGTGGGAAGGACTGGGAAGGACTGTGAATGAGATTATTCTGCTTACTAATCACTCCTGACATCAAACAAGTATAATTGTATAGACATTTTTTTGGATCACTTCGGTCCATCTACCCAACACGCCTAATTTAAGTCAAGATGCAGATCTTTGTTGAATTCTGTCCAGTTCTCGATGCAATCTTACCACTGCCAGCAGTTGGAAGTAGCACTGGGGCTGTCAAAGCATGGATGTGCACTTTGTTCTGCCACCTCTGATGGGGCAAGCTTGGGATAGAAAAATCTGAAAGTGAGCAAGACATCTGAAGATGGCAAGTTTTTAAAGAAACTGAGTGAAATACACCCAAACTCCTCCATCAGAACTTCAGGACATGGCAAAAAGAAATAAACAGTCGCCAGTGTGCTCCTTCTAAATACCTTTGCAGTGACAGAGTCATGTCTAAAGATTTTAGCTTTTTATACATTTTCCATGTATTTGTAGCTTTGTAGACAGTTAATACATGGTTACATAGCTCCTGGTATTTTTCCTACCCTTTCTCTTAGATTTTAGAGCAATAAGCTAACCCTTCTAACACATACTTGGAATTTTGTTTAGTCTTATTCTGAAGAAGCCTGACAAGGACATTCTGTTTTCCACAAGAATTTAGAAGACATAAGAAAGCCTCTGGAACAATTCCAATGGGGCAGAACCCGGGGAGAAATTACCTAACCAACTGCTCTTCTGATTGGACAATATTTGTTAGATGTGTTAATTTGTTAAACTTATAAAAATTGTAGAAATCCGATGCTGGGTCTGCCCATGGCCATGGAGGCACCTGGAAGCTTCCATTAAAGACCTGCCTTTTATCTTACTGTTTGAACTCTGTTGCAAGTTTTGGGATGTAGATTTTAGGCAACAGGAGAAGGCACCTTAGAGGTCACCTGCCAAGGAGTTAATGACTTTGTAACCCTTCACTCAAGATAGAAAAGTCAAGTGAAAAACAGGACACCCCTTCCTATATTGTAATAGCTCCCGTAGGGCTTATCCTTGGAAATTCTTGGAACTTCTGACTGAGGAGTGACTTCTAAACGGGAGACTCGCAAGACTCAGTAGGAGACTGGACAGTCAAAATCAGAACCCAGGAGGTTTAGCTAAACCACTGCAGCTTTGGCCTGAGACAATGCCAGGCCTGTGGAATGACTGCTCTTCTGTTCTCACAAAGAGCCTGGCATAGCCAGTGGAAATAGCAAAATGTAGTTGATCCAGCACATTTTAAAGAATTTATTTTGATAGGCATAAATCTGGTCAGAAAAAAAATTGACTTGCTGTGTGTGGGCAGAGCCATGGATGTAAAGTGTCCATGGACCTGGTCTTACTCCTCAGAAGTCGATAGAAAAATTCCTGTGGCAAGAAAGATGCAGGACTGAGCATTTCCTTAATACTGAGCTATTCAGAGATTGCCCTATCCATATCAATTACAAATGTCTTTATATGCAGAAAATTTTTCTTCTTTCAGTGGAGAAAGAAATGAATAAATATTCCTAGTACTATGGAAATGTCCTGTTGCAAGGAAGTTCCACATTTACAGCCCTTTACAGGTTAAATTATTATTGCTGTGGACAATTGGAAATGAGTATCTGAATTCCAGAAGAAATAATTTTTTATTCATGAACTGCCTGTTAAAATATATCCCACCCACAGAACAGGGCAGGATGTTGACTTTTCAGAAGAGAAAGGGTCATGACCAGATGATTGAGGGAAGATATTGTAATTTATGAGTTCTACCCACTTCTCTTCAATCCCAGTCCTCATGTCTCACTTTAATAGGTAACAGAGCATTGGTGAAGTCACCTCGAGCACACATGGTACAACTGAATCTTGTTATTTGTTGCTAAACAGAAAAAGTTATTTACCCACACCTCTTAAAAATGAGATAAATGTGTGAAGGGTAACAGAACTGATGCCCAAGAACAGCTTTGACTACCTACTTTACAACCTAAATAATGGAGAGAAAGGGAATAGCAGATGCCCCTTATCCATCCTTTAAATAGATGGTAAAGGAAATACAGACATATTATATAGTTTTAATTGGACTTCTTCAGACTGCGTTCCGATCAATAATTTTGGTGGGAGGAGAGGAAATCATCTCCTTAATGCTTTCATCAGCATTAATCACATCTCATTTGTTTCTACAGAGACCAAAGACAAAAGAACTGGAAAGAAATTAGAGGCACCAGCAGCTTCTGGGTTCAAGGAATAAATGCTCTGGGATTCTCCTTGCTCTGCTGAACCTTTCTCCAAGTATTCTAGGAGCAGCAGAAAATGAGAAAGCAGAAAAGTTACATAACTACCACGGTGTGTGAATATTCACAGGCCTCTCACCAGCACCAAGCAACACTATTCCCTGAACTGTAAAGATCTGAATTCCTGAAATTCTCAAAGGTCTCTTAGGTTGCAAGCACCTGGCATGCTTTCACTCTATAAACCACACTGCTTTGAATCATTGCTTCTGGAGAAACCCCATGCTCTAGGCTTCTAGGTTTGACCCCATAATCACTTTTTGATAGAAGAGATATGGACAGTGAGTGCAGGGTGCTGTGGTTCAGCACCTTCTCTCTTTTCCTGTCCCCAGGCTGTCAGTTTGTGAGGTCATGGTGTTGCATCCCATGCTCTGCTGTATTTCCATGCCAACTGGTTTGCATAACCAGAGGAACTGTTTGAATACAGAGCACAGAGCTGGTTGTCAGAAGCAGCATGTTCCCTAAAGAGAGACAAAAATGAAATGTCATTTAGACACTAAGAGAAAGCTGCAGCAAAATGAGATAGTTCTGTTGTTATCTAACATTCATCAAAGGGATCAGAGTGCTTAATTGCTGGTTTGAGAGCTCCTTTATTATATCATCTGCTATTCAGTGTTGGAAAGCACATAATAATTTAGAGAGGTCTGTTCACTTTGAAGCAGAAAACATGCACAGACGTGCATAATATTTAATCAGCATCTTCATTCTGCCTTTTATGGCTGGACAGACCTACTCCTTCCCCTGCAGAAGGTCTGACAGAATATCTCTGTCCGTCTGAAAGTTCTTGTCTACACTCAGAATCTCTTACCAGCTCAAACAGCTAAACATCTAAATCACCTTCTGCAGGAACCTCCTTCTCTCTACTGATTTTCAAAGGAGCATAGGGCTCCTCCCCTGCAGACATCTCAATTAAGTGATTGATTTCTCCTTCTCCACATGTCCATTAGGCAGAATAGGGTTGAAGATACAAACTACAGGTCTAGAAGAAAACTTCTCCTTGACCAGGAAGCTTTGGTTACCTGGAGAACACCTAAAACTTTGCCATATTTACAATAAGAAATGTATCTTCAGGCTCTTCATACCTTTAGGCAATTAACTAATTTCTATCAACGCACTCTAATAAGTAGATACTGTAGAAAGGGAACAGCTTGATAGTAAAATAAGATTCAGTATTTGAAAGCACCTGGGGAAAAAAGGAGACAGAAGAAAGGGCTCTCATAGCAGGTGAGCTCCTTCCTGAAGCATGGAAAAAGTAATTTTTAGTTTATGAGGCTGTCTCTTCTTTGGGCTTTAGAGTAGAATGTTCTTTCTTTTTCACCTTTGTTTTATGTGGTCTTTCACAAGGCAATTTAGTGCTCAAAAGTCTCTTCTGCTTCATATAATCTCAGTGTGGTGAAGAAATTGTAGCATTCTGTTATTTATTCATCACTAGGTAGCTCGGGTGGTGGTTTGGCTTTTTCTTTCCTTCTTGCTCCCCTACCTCTAAGATCAACACCTCAGTAGTCCTTAGGGAACTGATATAATCACCTTGAAGTTCTTGGTTTCTGAAATCATTTTTTGTGCGTGTTTTGTTTCATTGTTGCAATCTGTAGAGTGGAGGCTTTCACTTTTTACCTGCTCATTTTATGTCCTCATGTCCTCTTTTGTATCTATTTCCCAGATGCCAGAGGAGAGACCAAGTGGCCTCTTTATTTTTTTCCAATCTTGCCGATTTTTGTCTGTGAACCTGTGATATTTGGGGGGGGCATCACTTGCCAAAACAGCTCACATAGAAATGGCATTTACTTGAAAATAAATGGTGTTTGCCCCTTTGGTGGAAGGAAATGAGCTCACTAAACATCACATTGAATTACATAAGTCAGGAGGTAGGTTTAGAGTATAATACATATGCTTTTCTAACTCTGTGGGAAAACAAATAGGGAGGCAAAAGACACTGTCCTTGTGAACTATGGAGGTGTTCCTGGGATTTATGAGTCTTTGTCTGTCATTAAAAGGACTTTACCTGGTGTTGAATGCCTATCCAGAGCTAAAAGAGGGAGCACAAATGAATAGCACTACATGAATCTTTAATGTGTATTGGCTTTGTCTCCTTAATGTATTTATGGTTGCTTCACTCGCAGCATTTTTCATAGAGTTTTGTAGGTAATTATGTTTAGGTCCTTCCATCTTTCAGCCTGTGCTGTCCTCCTCCCTCGTTTTGCCCCATCAGTCCTGCAGAAGCAAAGCCTAAGGCAGCTTAAGCCACCTTTGACAGAGATGTAAATGCTTCAAAGTTACCATTCTGTGGAATTTTACGGCTGTCCAGAAGGATGTCTTGTTTAGCAGCACACTTGCTTTTGGGACCTGATTCATCTGTCTGTTCAGATATTTAAAATCCATCAGATACATCTGGCCCTAGAGCACTTATTTCTTGCCAGCTGGTATAAAACGAGTCTGGACAATTAGATCCCACCTAAACATCTTCACAAAGATAACTGAAGTTAAGGAGCTGAATCCCACCATGTGAGCTCTTTCCAGGGTAAAATCTGATAAGAAAAGGTAGCATAGGAAATCTGGGTTTCATAAGGCTCATGCCTGGTTTCTCCTCTGCTCCCTGGCCTGCTGGGCTTTGATGTTTCCTGCTCCAGAAGCCAGTGGTGCCTCACGGTGAGACAAATCATCCCAAATATTCACTGACTGCATTGACTACATCTTCATCAGCTGTGGTGGGAACTGATAGCCACATTTATCTTAGACTGAATCAGGGCCCTAGGACACCAGCCAGTTGCCTAAAAAGAGGCATTTTGTGATAGTTCAGCCATCCTAATGTGTCTGAGATACCTCCAGTTGTTGTGCCAGTCTGATGTGATAAAGAAGAAGCAACAAACCAAGTCTTGCTCAAACAGCAGCAGGAGAGGATCCTAGGAAATGTTGGAAGGTGTCAAAGTCTCATGTTTAGACAAATGACTCTGTGAAGAGCAGAAGGAAATCACTCATGACCTTAATGCCTTCACATGGTTTCCTTTGGCATTTAGATTCTCTTCCTTCCCTACCACTTGTCAACTCACCCCAAAATCTGGTAGTGAGGCCCTGGCACAGGTTGTCCAGAGAAGTTGTGGATCCCCCACCCCTGGAAGTGTTCAGAACCAGGCTGGATAAGTCTTGGAGCAACCTGGCCTAGCAAAAGATGTCCCTGCCCACAAGAGGGGTTTAGAATTAGACGATCTTTAAGGTCCCTTTCAACCTGAGCCAGTCTATAATTTTGTAATTCCATGTTTTCTCTTCCTGTTGCTTCATTCTTCTCAGCCTCAGGAGTGGATCTCCTGAGGAGAACAAGAGTGTTCTTGGTCTTCCTTTACTCCACCTTTTGCAAAATCTATCCATGACTTTGTAAGGAGGACTCAAAGAAGTATGTTTCCTCATCCTTTCAGCTTAATTCAAAATAAAGTATTCAAATGATTCATATCAACCTCCAAAACTCTTTAATCCAGTTTTATATGTCCAGTCAGAAAATTTAAAAAACTCCTTTTGTCTCTGTTGCTCTGCCATGCAGAGGTGGTGACTGTCCAGGGGCAGACGTGTATGAAATCTGTTGGCATGAAATAGTCACAGAATTTTTCTGGATACAGATTTTAAAAGAATGAAAGTGCCTTTTTGAGCAGAAATAAAAGGCAAGATTAATTAAATACATGGAACAAAACAAACTGTTTATTCTGTGTCAGATGACAGAAACAAGGAACAGCTTTTGAAGTTGGCAGAGCCACCTTTCTGCACGGCAGAGTAGAACAACCAACCCATTGAAATCTTGTGGAAAGGGCATTTCCCCTGAGAGCCAGAGCTGCACATGTCAAATCTCATTTTTCCTGCAGAACAAAGCTTTTCACAACACCAGCTTGGCAGCATAACCACCAGATTTAGCAGGGTAGGCGTCAGGAAGTTTCCACTGAGACCAGCTGGGAAAAATCTGTGAGATAGGAGCAAGGGAGTGGGATTGGTTTATCAGCATTATCACCAGGGAGTTCGGCTGTCTGACATCAGCTGATGCAGTTCACTGATGCCCACTGCAAGGAGATATCAGGAGCTGGGCTTCAGTGATCCTTGCAGGCCCCTTTCAACTCAGGATATTCTGATCTGAAGGTCAGTGAGGAGTTGTGCTCATGGGCTAGGTCCTCTGATTTGTGTTTTCAGGTGGAATGAAGATGAAACTTGACAGAAAATACAAAAGCTTTTAAGAATTGACAAAATGACATCTTTGCCTTCTTGTGAGGAATTCAGCCCTCCCTCAACAGGCTACAGGGAAGCTGAAAGGTCTTGTTCAACCACGAAAGGCTAGAATACTTCCCTCATATCAGCTTTCCAAATCTCTCTTGTTTTCAGCTTTCAAATATATTGTTTCCCATGCTACAAAACCAAGATTTGGCCATTGTGGACCATGTGTTTGTAAGCCTCAGGCTGGAACACCCGGGTTTACAGTATCTGAAGTTGAATGTGAATCTGATGCAAAGGCTCCATCTGGTACCTGTTGAACAGTGCAATGTTCCATGGCTCAGCCTGTGCTTTCATCTTGCAGTTGGCTTTTTGCTGGCTCCTGGTGCCAGTGCAAGGTCTGCATTCTGATTTTCAAATGATTTGATGCTGCATGATCTGGAGACGTATCAGAAATCAAATTCCGCGCAGAATTCACGCAGCAGCTGTGACCCTCTGGGGCAAAATGAATCACTGAGCAGAGGGCTGAGCATAAAGCATCCTTAGTTAACAGAATCAGCTTTGGAGAAACCTTTCAGAGGAGATTAAGTCATTTGGCACTCCCTAAGAGTGCATTTGGCACTCTCTACAAAGCACCCTTAAAATTTCATCTTCAAAAATTACTCCCCTTCAAAAACACTGTGCAGGTTTTGAGAGTTTTATGTCCTTTCCTAATATTTCCTGACCGAGTGGGAATGTGAGCTTTGCCAAACAGAGTTGTGAGCCCAGAAGTTATGAAGGGAGTCCCCCTGGCAGTTTTGTACATCAGATTTCTTAAGCAAAAGGAAAATTAGCACCTCAGCCATTTCTGCTTCATGCACAGGAACGCTGTTCAGTCTCCGACTCATCTCCTTCATGTTCTTCCTCACATGGCCACCATTTTCTGTGTAAAGAAGATTGCAGTGGGTGTCTTGAGAAAGGAGCCAATTTTATTCACGAGGAAGAAGTTACTCTCAAAAAAAGCTCAGCCTACAGCCAGCATGGTACCTGCTGGTTATGCCAACAAAGTCTTGAGAAAATGCCCATCACAAATGTTATTTGAGCATCTCCTGTGGCAACACTCAGCTGGGACATCTGCAGCAGCACTTCCTAGAATCATAGAATCGTTAAGGTTGGAAAGGAACTCCAAGATCGTCAAATCCAGCCTTCATCATATCTCTTGCCAAGTGCCTCCTTATGATAAGGCCAAACTTTTTTTGTGGCAAAACACAGAAGCTCCATCTGCTCCCCGCACGAAGCCTGAGGACAAAACAGCACAATTTGCTTAAGCATGAGATAAACCGATCCCACAGCAAAAAAACCTGCAGAGCTGTACTGTGATTGATAAGTTTCAAGGGAATATGCACTAGAACAGACCGGGGGGTTTTGCCAGTTATACTAAGAAGTCATAAAATTTGATTGTGAAACCGAAAATAAATACTCATCTCCATCCAATGCCCAGCTTCTAGGACACAAGCGCCAAAAATTATCCACCCAAGTTTCTATAATCTCATTAGGACTTGACTTCCAATTTATGTTCACCATCTTCATCTAGGTGGTTTAAAATACTAATTGTTCAAAGCATTTTGGGGAGGAAAGAGAGAGTTGATGGATATTCTCCACCCAGTTCCCCAGTGCTGATGGAAAGGCAGCATGGCCAGGCGAAGGCCCTGTCCATCAGTGAGCAGTTCTGTATTTGACTCTGGCTTATGTTTACCACTGAATTTGCCTGGTGACCTCCTCTTTGCTGCTCTTCCCACTCCAAATCTTTGCCTACTTTCTACAAAGTCGTCTGGACTTGGAGGGCTCTTCATGTGCATCCTGCTTAATGCAGTAGTCTACAAGAAATATGACTACTTTGCACATTTTTCCCTGTCTATTCATTGGGCCTCACCAGATGTAATTCATCTCTTTTATTTTAGATGTATTAAGGTATAAATCCCACAAAAATCCCCCAGAGTGAGCTAAATGTCAACTCTAGCTGGACTGTTCAGGCATCTCTCTGATCCAAATTAAAATAAGGAATAGTAATTGATAAAAACAGATGCTGGTCTGCCAGTGTGGGAAGAGGATTTCCAAGCCCCAGAGATTTAGGTGGTTAAAACCTCTTGTTCAGGTGGCTTAAACTGTTTCATGATCCACGCCCCCTGTTTTCTCCGCCTCAAAACCTTTCCTCTTGACGTATATGCCTCAAACGCGAGGCCACGTGGCCAAAAAAAATGAGGGATACTCTCCTTTTCAGCCAGCTCAGGGTATTTTCAGGGAGGGAGGGATGCAGCCATCACTCAGACGAGTTGTCTGTCCATACATCAGGGTGACAGCCACTTTGTTATGTTGATAGATTCTAACGGGGACTGGGAGTAGGCTCGCTCACTGATCCGATTCATTACACTTTAACGTACGATGCTCTCTCGTCGCTGTCTAGAAACATTGACTAAGTAGAAGTCCAGCATACTGATTTATTGGAGCTGGCAACTCGAGTCCAAAGGAGAATCCAATGCAGGGAACTTTTTGCCAATACACGGTAACTTTGTTTACTCAATAGAGGATGTATCCATCTTTCAGCTGGCATTGATTGCCCTTCCATTTTTTTTCAACATGCCCAGGCTGTAAAGGGGAAAAAAAAGAATCCCATCACAGAAAGTGATTTGTTTTGGTAGAGTAAAAAATGTTCAACCTCTCTGCAGATAAACCAAACGGGATGAGAAAGAAATAACTTTCTGTCCTCTTCTGTAGCATAAGGATTTTAATTTGAAGCACAGCTCACACAGCTGATTATTTCCTGGCTTACAATAGAAATATTCATTCAGACAGAAGCAAAATGCCATCATTCTTCTGCCCTGAAGGGCCTTGAGTGTCATCATGGAAGGAGATGGGGAATGAAAACAGCAATTGTGTTCTGGCACACAAGTTACCAAGACAGTCGTGAAAGAGGGTGGGAGAAATCCGTGGAAGACTTCATCCTTGAGACACACACATGAATACCTACAAGCCAGCTGTGGTAGGATGAAGGGCTCAAGCATGAGGAACATCTGGTCTGGCTTTGGACACAGGGTTTGTGCTCTCACATGACAGGGAGATCGCAGGGAGCCACCAAGCAAGTTTTTGTACCAATTGAGGATATAATCACAGAGTAAGAGAATGGTTGGGGTTGGAAGGGATGTTAAAGACCATCCAGTCCCAACTCCCCTGCCATGGACAGGGACACCTTCCACTATCCCAGGTTGCTCAGAGCCCTGTCCAACCTGGCCTTGGACACTTCCAGGGACGGAGCAGCCACAGCTTCTCTGGGCAACCTGTGCCAGGGCCTCACTGATATTTAGTTCAGGTCAGGACACATTTCATTTATTAAAAAAACTTTAATGACACAAAACAAATGTTTTATTAACCAATTCACCTATTCCTCTGTCATATGAACAAATCAAAACCAGGGATATTTGGAAACTGAACTGGAGACTCTCAGAAAATTTGAAACTTCAACAAAAAGTAGGAAAATGTTCTCTGATAGCCTCCCATGGAATTGTTTCCATTTTTTACTGAACTCTCCTGAATAACTACAGCACTCCACACCTGCAGAGCCTGAAGTGTTACACAGACAGTAAAAAATAAACCAAACAATGCACTAGGCTCAATCAGGAGATGGGTGTTTTCTGTTCAAGAGCTGTTTGAGGCAGTAAGTTCAGTGACACTGGTAACTTGAGCTGGGTTTTCATTTCCCAGAGAAATAAAGCAAATTGTTGCTGCCTGTATTTTCTAGAAATTTGGTCATTAGTTAGCGTGCATCTATAAATGGAAGGTTAGATGTGCAGGTTGAAGAATCATTCAAATACCAATTGACAAGACAAAAATAAAAAGGGAATAAAACTTTGCAAGTACTTTTTTAATCAGGGTGGTGAGGCCCTGGCACAGGTTGCCCAGTGAATCTGTGGCTGCCCCATCCCTGGAAGTGTTCAAGGTCAGGTTGGACGGGGCTTGGAGCAACCTGGTCTCGTGGAAGGTGTCCCTGCCCATGTGATGCCTTGTGGTGGCCACCTAAAAACAGAGACTAGACAAGAATAAGAGAATGATAGCAGGTATTTATTTGAAGGCCCTTCAAAGGTACACCCTGGGCAGTCAAAAGGCTACACCCGAGATGGCCCCTGGGTCACGGGTTACACAGAATTACAGAGCTACACACCAGGCAATACAGGATTTGAAAAATATGAAAACTAAAACCTAAGGCATCGTTTGGAAGATGGATAGAACAAAATGATCTCTGGGGTCCATTCCAACCCAAACCATTCCATGACTCTGTGACTCTGCACATAAGTATGATTTTCATTGCTTGTCTAAGAATGGGCCAGAGTGTGCTGTCCCTTTGGAGAAAGAGCTTAAAAAACATCTCTTGACTTTAATTTTTCGGAACAGCTTTGACATTTGTAGCAGGGCATCTAACCCCCCCTCCCCCCCCACCAAGAGCTTATCTGTTGTTTGTTATCCAGTCAGACAACTCAAGCAGGACAAGCTGTCTTGTAGGGAGTTGTTTTGGTGCCATGGGGTTAACATTGGTCTGGCATCTCCCAGCTGAAAATAAACATCTCAGTGTTGAAGTGAGATTTGACAAGATAAGCTGGATTTCTGGCTGACAGATACTCGATTTACAACTACGAAAGCCACACCAAACTTTCACAAAACAGAAATCTTCCGCACATTTCCCTGGAAAAGTGTGGAGTTTCTCCCATGAGCAAGGACACTGCTTCATGGTTACTCCCAGGGGTTGAGTGAAGGAGTCTGCACATTATTGTCATTTTGTTGTAAGTTACATTTGACTCCTAATCAATACCATTTCTTTTGCTAGATTTGCTATAGATACCTTGATATAGTGCATTGTTTTATGTTGTGCTGGAATCTAGTAGTAATTCTTCTAGTTTTAGGCTGTGCAGTAGGTAACTCTGATTAAGATCTTTCATCTGTTACCTCTTATCTGTTTAATAAATAATTCATTATTATAAATAGATCTGATTTGTCGCCACTAGAACTTGTGAGCCAAAGTGATTCCTTACATGCAAACTCTTCCCAAAAATCTGAGGCAAGGAAGGATTTGCCTTTATTTAAACCCCTTTCTGTGAAAGAGTTTAAATACAAAAAGGAATTCTTCCTGACCCTCAGAGTCAGCTGCAGGGCTTCTTTAGTGAACTTTGTCTAAAGCTTCCACGCTCCCTGACATCATTTGCTCATAACTGCTCACCCTGGGCTGGGCTAGTGTAAATGAAGCCACTCACAGAGCGTTTCTTGGTGCTTCTCTGCAGCTTCTGCAGCTTGAAAAGTCTACCTCTTGTTTGTTTGCTGGCTCACAGAGCACCAAAAGGACAACTTTCTGTGTCTGCTTCCTCAGGAGCAGAGAGACAGGAGACAAGGGGGATTTTCAGCCTCGCCCACGTGTTCTTGCAATGCTCCTCAGGATTTATGAGCATTCCAGCTCTGACAATAACCACGGGAAATGTAGAGGTTGTAACTGGAGGGCTAATCCAGAGGCTGTAATTGAAGGGACACAGAAGTCTGGGATGTAGAAATTTATAGCAATGACACAACATTTACATCAGGAGGCACAGTTTCAGGCTGCACATCTGTTCAGTTAAGCTGGGTCACAATTATATCCCACCATGAAACACTAAGCGTCCAAGGGTTCAACTTTCTCTCCTCCATTTGTTCCCGAGATCAGGTTTGGAATATGAAGAGAACACCTCCAGAATCTCTATAAGAAACTAAATCTACAAGCTGATGTTCTGCTGTCTTTATTCACATGGAACAGCAAAGCTCTGTGTAGGATTTCGGTCTTGGTGGCAGAGAGAAGGTGGAGGAATTAAGTTTTATGTGCAGACAACTGCCAAACAGGGCAGTTTTCAGTACAAAATGTGTCAACAAGAAAACATCAGACTCCAACAGAGTTCATGTGGTTTCTGGTAAACCACATTAAAACAGCGTCATAATTCTGGATGAAGGATTCTCCAGCTCCACATTTCACTCTACATATATTTTGCTAATTTTTCTCTCTGCGAGTAAAAAGCCCTCTTCAGGAACAAAGCAAAAAGAATCTCTTGGCATTCAAAAAACCTTCAGAAACAGTAAATACGTGCCGCAAATTGCACTTTGCACACACCACCCCTCCCACGCAGACAGCAATGAGAACTTAATGCCCCAGGAGTGCAAGGAAGCAATTCCTCGTAAATGTTAAGTGCTGCCTGTTGCTGCCTTCGAAATGTCATTTCCAACAGTTGTGATTGAACGAGCGAGTTCTGCTGCATCCTTCCCCCACCAGCTCTCCCACGTCCTGACACGTCTCCCTGAATCCATGTCTGCGTGGAATCGTGCTGCATTTCTGACAGGCGTGTCGGGGGGCTGAGTGGACTCCACTGATGCAACAAGGAGCGGAGAGAGCTCACATGCCTGGAAAAATGCAGGGCAATTTCACCTCATTTTGCTCTGTAGGAGTCAGACCCCCTAGGGTTATTTACTAAAACACATTTGATGAGCTAGAAGCCCATTTCCCCCCACTGCATGTACAGGCAGTGTAAGCAAGCAGCTCAAGGTTAGACACGTGCACTGTAAAAACATAAAACCTACCTTTAAAAAGTAACGATGTATTTAAAAGTATAAATTTTTATTTTTTTCATGTGCATCGTTAATAACATATTGACAATACTGCCTTTTAATAAAAGAAAATTAGATTTAAAAACATCTCTGCTGTAGGCAGACATTTTGAAGAATGCAAAAGGCAACAACGAGGGGGTTGATCTTCCTAACGAAGCATGGAACAGCTCAGGATCATCAAACCATCAAACACCAGAAAGGGCACAGCCCTGCTTGGCTTCAGCAGGAACCCTTTGCCTGTCTGCACACACAGCCCAGTGCTCTGAGTACTGTTACAGTTAGAAATGCTGATTTCATGTAAATGTAACATAGTTGAGCTTCGTTTCTTCAGTATGTTCCAAGTAATAAAAGTGCATCCCTAATAAATGTGGTAGAACTTTTGTTTATCCTGAGAAGTCCTGATGAAAGACTCTACATAAGCAGTAAAACTATTGTGGAATATTATACTAGAAAATTTCTTTGTGGCTTTTTAAAAAACAAAAAGGGAAGGCTCTGGATAACTTCTGGATAACT